>VWYE01020833.1:49283-146324 GCA_013398995.1 Alaudala cheleensis
GCCCTGACGGCGGACAAGGCAGTGGAGCTCGGTTCCATCAACCCCCCCAGAGCTGCCGCGAGAAACATTTAGAGATTTTTTTTTTCTATTTATGCTTTGGATAGAGAAGAATTTTTTTTGATGGGGAAGGCTTGGATTTTTTTAGAATTTAATTTTTGCAAACACGATTGGAAAAATGAGGTGAAAGACGCCAAATAAGAGAAATCGGCGTTAACACAATGCATCGGATAGGAGAACAAGTGCACCAGGGTCCTTTCCTAGAGCCAGCCCGGAGCTAAACCGTTCTTCCCTTCACTCCAGGGTAGCTCATGGCTCTTCTGTCTCGGCCAGAGCACCCGCGGTCTTGGAGCATCTCTCCCCTCCTGCTCCGCACCCCGCGCCCCGCCAAGCCCCCGCAGAAAGACCAGGAAACCTGAAGTCCCCGGTGTGGAGGTGGCCGAGGACAGGCAATCCCTGCGTCTCCTGGCAGGCTCAGGCAAAGCGGGTGCCTCCCGCTGCTGGGTGAAGCACAACCCCCATATCGAATGTCAAGCTGGGGGGCAGCAGGGACTTTTTGGGGCACCGAGGGGCTGTGAAACGCAACCCAAGCCGCAGAACCCTGTGTGTGTGTGTGTGTGTGTGTGCGCGTTCCTCACATCCCGCAACCCTCCCGTGCTGGCTCTGCCTTTTCGGAGACCTCAGGGCAGCGGTTCCTCACCCCTTATCCCCCGACCCTGCACCCCCACGGGGAGGGTGATGGGGAGCTGGAGTGCTGGAGAGGAGGCGCACCCAGGGTTTGGAGTTCCGCAGAGGCCGGGAAGGGCGGAGAGGAGTCACGGTGCCCGCTGCCACTGCCCGGTGCCGCACGTGAAGCGGGGAGCGGGACGGGACCCGAGCGGTGCCCTCGCCCCGACAGCCCCGCGGGGCCCGGCCCGGCCCGNCCACCGTCCCGGCCCGAACAGCTCCTGCAGCGTCCAGGGAGCCTGCACTCACCTGTCCGCACCTTGGCACCTCCCATTTCCCTTCCCTGTCAACCTACACCCTATTCCTTGCACCCTGCATCCCCTGCATCCACCTGCCCTGCAGCTGGCATCCCATTTGCTGCACCTGGGACCTTTCCCCTGCACCTCATTCCTAGTTCCCTGCATCCATACCTTGCACTTTACATCCTAGCGCCCTAATTCCTAGCACCCTGCATCCCCTGCCCTGCACCCTACATCCCGTTCCCTGCACATGTAGCCTTTTCCCTGCAGCCTCTGCATTCCCTTCCCTGCACACCACATCCATACTCTGCACCCTACAGCTCATTCTTCGCGCCCTACCTTTCATCCTGCACCGTACACCCCACTCCTTGCACCCTACATGCCCTGCCTTCCATCCCTGCATCTATGGCCTTTTCCCTGCCTGCAACCTGCATCCCATTCCTTGCACCCAACACCCATTCCTAGCACCCTACATCCCACTTCGTGCACCTGTGGCCTTTTCTCTGCACCCTATATCCCATTCTTTTCACCCTGTATCTATTCCTCGCACCCTGCACCCTCTTGCCCGCACCTTACAGCCCATTATCCCACACCCTGTGCTCGTGTTCAGCTCTCCACCCACTGCTCCACTCCCCAACCTCCCTGTGAGGCTTGGGGCAGAGCGACAAGGACCAGCGCGGAGCGTGCTGGCCCCGCCACCCTGAGCGTCCCGGCCTGCTCGCACGCAGCCGCTTCCCGCGCCTCGCCTCCTTCCTCGGGCCGGTTAAACTCACGAGCAAAAGGCGCACCGTGAGCGCGGTGAGTCCGGTACCGGGGCCGCGGAAGCCCCGGAGCAGCTGCGCGGGATAGAGAAGCAAAATGAAAAGCGCCCATCCCGGGGCTCTTACAGCGCGACCGCGGCAGGACTCGAACCTGCAATCTTCTGATCCGAAGTCAGACGCCTTATCCATTAGGCCACGCGGCCACCTCCATTCCCGCCGTCCCGCGTGCCTTACTCAGGGAATCCCGGAGGGCCGTACCACGCGCGGGAGGGGGGCGGGACGGGACGGGACGTCAGCGCGGCCGGAAGCTCCCCCGGGCGCCCCGGTTTGGATCTGCCCGCCGGCCCAGGCCCCGGCCGCGCTTGCGGGGACCAGGTGGGAGCCCGGAGGAATTCGGGGGGGAAACATCTGTATAGGGAAAACATCTGTATGGGAGAACAGCTGTATGGGGGACACGGCTGTATGGGGGACACGCTTTACGGGGGAAAACATCTGTATGGGGAAAACGTGTATGGGGGAATATATTTATATGGGAGAACAGCTGTATGGGGGCACGGCTGTATCGGGAACACGGCTTTATGGGGAAAACATCTGTATGGGGACACAGCTGTATGAGAGAAAACGTTTGTATGGGGACACGGCTGTATGGGGGCACGGCTGTATGGGGGGCACAGCTGTCCGGAGGAGTGCGTGACCGTACAGGGCAGTGCGTGCATGGCGGGGATGCTGGTCAGTGCTGAGCTCACCCCTCGCCTTCTCTCCCCCGCGCAGCTCCAGCTGCCCGTGCCGGGGCGCATCCCGGAGCAAGGGGGGACGATGAGACGCGTGTCCTGGATGCGCTCGGTGAGGGGCTGCAGCCCGCAGCCCCGGCGATGCCAGTCCAGCTCCTCGGCCAGCCGCCCGCTGCCGCAGGAGCCGAGCCAGGAGCCGAGCCAGCGGCCGGCCGAGGGACAGCGGCGCATGAACCCCCTCAACATCCAGATGCTCTCCAGGACCCTCCACGAGCAGATCTTCCGGGGCGCCCAGGTGCGCTACTCGGAGGAGGAGGTGCAGCGCAGCGTGCGGCACCTGCAGCGCCACGACCTGTGGGGCAAGGAGACCTCCACGCTGCCCGACGTGGACCTGCAGCTGCCCCGCATGTACGGGGACAACATCGACGAGCACTTTCGCCTCTTGGCGCAGAAGCAGAGCCTGCCCTACCTGGAGGCGGCCAACGAGCTGCTGCGCTGCGAGCTGCCGCCGCTGCCCGAGCAGTGGGCGTGGAAGCCGGGCTGGACCCGCTACGGCCCCGGCGGGCAAGCGGAGCCCGTGGACTTCCCCGAGGAGCGGGCACTGGTGTTCGACGTGGAGGTGTGCGTGGCCGATGGCCACTGCCCGACGCTGGCCGTGGCGGTCTCCCCGCACGCCTGGTGAGGTGCAGTGCCACCAGCGATGCTGGGTCACAGCAGGGCTTGGGTGGGGACACACGTTTGAGAGGGTGGGGACGGTTCTGAGCGGAGCCTGTTCATGCAATGCACTGCTGGCTTGCAGGGAAGACACAGCAAAGCCGCAGGGCGTGGCTCTGGGATGTGGGATGTGTGTCCTGCTTAGCAAGCACAGCACTCCCTGGGGTTTGTCACCTCCCTCCCACGGGTGGGGTCCTGCTGAGCACCCCATGGCACTGTGGGTGCTTTGTGACAGCTGCAGGTGCTGTGTGTCCCCCCCAGGTACTCGTGGTGCAGCAGGCGGCTGCTGGAGCAGCGTTACTCCTGGTCCAGCCACCTCACCCTGGCTGACCTCATTCCCATGGAGAGCCCAGCAGGTGCCACCTGTGCCAGCAAACAGGACTGGATGGAGAGAGTAGTGGTGGGACACAACGTGGCCTTCGACCGGGCATTCATCAAGGAGCAGTACCTTATCCAGGTAATCCACTGAGCCTTTGCTTTGTACTGGCAGCTGCAATTTCCTATGCAGATAATCATTTGCATTGGCTCTTGAGGGCTGACAAATGATTTCCTGCACAGGTACCCCAGGTTTGTGCTCACTTTGTCCTGCAGAAAAGGTTGAGGCTGGATCCCTTTAGAGGAAAATATTCTTGCATCCTATAGGGCTGCTAGAGGCTGTCAGCTGGGGATGTGGCAGGAACCTTTGAGCAACTGACAGCCTGCACTGGGGGTGCTTTTGGCTCACAAAAGGGGAGTGTGGGAGGCAAAGTTTCCCTTAGCAAAAGCAGCTTGAGCAGAGGACTTGCAGCTCCTCCAGCATATCCCAAACCCTCTTTTATCTCCCACTGTGTTGTGTCCCAGGGCTCCAAGATGCGTTTCTTGGACACCATGAGCATGCACATGGCCATCTCCGGGCTGACGGGCTTCCAGCGCAGCCTCTGGATGGCTGCCAAGCACGGCAAGAGGAAGGGGCTGCAGCAGGTCCGGGAGCACATGAGGAAAACACGCAGCAAGGCAGAGGGGCCAGCGGTGAGTGAGGGGGCTGAGCTGCTGGCAGTGCTGTGGGGGCACTGCTGTGTGTGCTCCTGTGATGGGGTTGTTTGCTCCTGTACTGGCACAGTGGGAGCTGCTGGAGTGGCTCCAGTGAGTGAAGCTCTCCGAGCACAGTTCAGATAAGGTGGCCTTGGTTTAAGCTGGAGCAGCAGCATCCTTTACTCCTCCTGATCTATGCTGCAGCTGGTTGTCCTCCCACACTCTCTGACCCCCCCTGTTGTCTACAGATCACCTCGTGGGACTGGGTGCACGTCAGCAGCATCAACAACCTGGCTGATGTGCACGCGCTCTACGTCGGGGGGGAGCCGCTGGAGAAGGAGGCACGGGAGATCTTTGTGAAGGGCACCATGGCTGACATCAGGACTAACTTCCAGGTGCAGGAGGCCATCCCACCATCCTTACAGGCAGCAGGAACTGGAGAGGGGAGCAGGGTGGTAGTAGCTGCTGGGGTAGTTTCCATTTTGCTGTTGTTTTATGGGTGTGCATGGGGCTGTGATCTGCTCTGTGCTCCTGCAACCCCGATGCCTTGCCCTGTGCTGGCAGAGGGGTGGCTGCTTTGTCTGCTCTCACCTGCTGCTGTCCCCAGGACCTGATGTCATACTGTGCCCGTGATGTCCAGGCCACCCATGAGGTGTTTCAAGAGCAGCTGCCACTGTTTATGGAGAGGTGAGAGCTGCCAGGTTCTGGCTGGTGTTGGCCAAAGGGCTGTGGGCTTGGTGGGCAGTGGAGAGGGTCATGGTCCCTCTGGGCATGAGATGTGGCTCCTCTGGTCCTTATGGTGTCCTGAACCTCTTTTCAGGAGGGACTTCAGAGCCCTCCCATGTAGGTGGGCAGGAATAAACAGCAGCACAGTGGCTGAGGGAGGTGAGCAGGCTTCGTGAGGCAGCCTGGAGCAGTACAGTTTTGGGGTTGTTGCACAGGGCATACAGAAGATACAGGGATCCTTATGGTTTAGGGGAAGAGCACTGTGGGTTGTGTGAGGCTGGGAAACTCTAGATGAAGACACTTCATATCTGTTGTAGTCTGGTGCTTCCAGGACCAGTTCCTTCTGGAAGATACCTAATTCCTTGCTGCTTTGGGGTCCAGGTGCCCCCACCCTGTCACATTTGCAGGAATGCTGGAGATGGGAGTGTCCTACCTGCCAGTCAATGGGAATTGGGAGAGGTACCTAAATGATGCTCAGGGTATTTATGAGGAGCTGCAAAAGGAGATGAAGAAGTCCCTGATGAACCTGGCCAACGATGCCTGCCAGCTGTTACATGAGCACAGGTACCAAGTGCTGGGGCTGTAGGAAGGAGCTCAGGCACCAAGAGGTCCATGGGGGCCTGTGGGTGACTGTGAGGGACAGGACAAAAGCTGTGGTGTGACAGTGCTGTGTCATCAGGTACAAGGATGACCCTTGGCTCTGGGATCTCGAATGGGACACACAGGAGTTTAAGCAAAAGAAGAATCCAGAGAAGAAGAAGAAAGAACAGAATGGGAACAGCCAAGTGTCCCCAGCAGCAATGGATGCAGAAGAGTCAGCACAGGAGTGGCAGGAGGGTGAGCACAGGTGATCCCTGGGGATGAGGCTTCTGCCAGGGCTGCCTTTCCCAGGGTTTGCCCAGACAAAGGGACAAGGTTTGTTGGTGCTGCAGGGTGAATCATTGCTGGCCTATGTCCCATGCTGCTGCATGTGGTGGGGGACTGGTTTGATGTCCCTGTCCCCAAAAGGGTGGCACAGAGGGGCCCTTTGCAAGCCAGCTCTCCTTGCCCCACCAGACCCTGGTCCCCCCAGTGAGGAAGAGGAGCTGACAGTCTCTGCGAGCCAGCTCTGCCTGCAGCGCCTGAAAGAGACAGTCACACTGCAGCCCAAGAGACTCCAGCACCTGCCAGGCCACCCGGGGTGAGTTGGGGACCCTGTGTGTCCCCAGGGCTTTCCCTGCACTCTCTGACCCATCCCTGCTGCTCCCCAGCTGGTACCGCAAGCTGTGCCCACGCCTGGAGGAGGAGGGGTGGGTGCCTGGCCCCAGCCTCATCAGCCTGCAGATGAGGGTGACCCCCAAGCTGATGCGCCTGGCCTGGGACGGCTTCCCCCTGCATTACTCAGGGAAGCATGGCTGGGGATACCTGGTGCCAGGACGGCAGGACAATTTGCCAGCAGACCCTGCAGAGACCGATGGCCCGTCCTGCCCACACAGGTGAGAGGGATGTAATGGGGTGCTGGGCTGGGAGCTGCCCCATGGGGGTATTTGGGAGCTCCTGGCACTGCCCAGGTGCTGCCTTGGGCCCCGTTGTGGGTGCATCAGCCCTGCCCTCTCCTCTGCCAGGGTGATTGAGAACCTGTACAGGCAGCACTGTCTGGAGAAGGGCAAGGAGCAGCCCCCGAGGCTGGAGGCAGCTGTAGAGGACGAGCTGCTGTTGATGGACAGCAGTGCAATATGGCAGAAGGTGAAGGAAGGGATGGAGGGAGGGAGGTGTGGGGCTGTGCTTCTTCCTCTGTGCATGCAGTAACCAGCCCTGCGTGCAGCTCCAGGGGCTGCAAGTAAGAAATTCCCTTTAATAAGGGTTACTGGAGGATTGGTGTTTGATCTGGCTTCCCCACGGTCCCTCTCTGCTGCAGGTGGAGGAGCTGAGCCGGATTGAGGTGGATCCAGAGGAGAAAATGAGCAAAGCAGACCAGAGCCTGGTGCTGGTAAGGGAGGTTTCCTGTGGAATAGAGTGGTGGATTGGCCTCTCTTTCCTTGATTTCCCCCCTTCTGCCATGCCTGAAAATGTTCTTGGCATTGCCTCCCTTTGCTGGTCACAGGAGGAGATGGAAGAGCTGAAGTGTGCAGAGATGAGGAGCCAGCCCTCATTCCACCATGGCAATGGTCCTTACAATGATGTCAACATCCCTGGCTGCTGGTTCTTCAAGCTGCCTCACAAGGCAAGCTGGGGCTCCTGGGGCTCTTCCTGGCCCCACAGTGCCACTGCGACCCACATGATCTCATCCCATGGGATTGGGTGGGGGAAGTCCATCTCTCTAGCTGGGACAGGAGGATGCACAGAGCTTGGCTGATGTGGAGTGGTGTCTTGCTGAGAGCCCTGACACCTCTTTTGCTGCCAAAGGACGGGAATGATAACAACGTGGGAAGCCCTTTTGCCAAGGATTTCCTGCCCCAGATGGAGGACGGCACCCTGCGGGCTGCTGTGGGCCGCACCCACGGGACAAGAGCCCTGGAGATTAACAAAATGATCTCGTTCTGGAGGAATGCTCACAAGAGGATCAGGTGAGCAGCTGCTTTCATGGGCACACCCCTGTGGGTGGAGGCTGTGTTGAGACAGGGAAGTTTGTGTGGATGCAGGGGGCCTCAGCATCTCACCTGCTGTGTGTCCCCTCAGTTCCCAGATGGTGGTGTGGCTGAAGAGAGGGGAGCTGCCTCGTGTGGTGACCAAGTACGGTACCCAAATCTGGACTGTTGCTCCCATTGCCCCGTGCCAGGAGGGCTCTTGCAGGGTGATGCTCATCCTTGCCTCTGTCCCAGGCATCCTGACTATAACGAGGAGGACAATTACGGAGCCATCCTGCCGCAGGTGGTGACTGCAGGCACTGTCACCCGCCGGGCAGTGGAGCCCACCTGGCTGACAGCCAGCAACGCCCGGGTATGGCCACACAAGGGTCCTTGCAGGAGTGCTCTGGGGATCCCTGTGTTTTGGACTGATGGGAGCTCTCAGGTTGGGTTGGATGCTGGGATTTGGGGTAGCAGGGCCAGAGCTGGGGTCCTCTTGCTGATGTGCTTTCATGTGGGAGAAAGGAATGAGTTGCCAGAGGCTCTGGAGCTTCGGGATGTGGTGAAAGGGGAAGAAAACACCAATGTGCCAGTTTGTGTTTTCTCAAGCTTCCCTTTTGCTCTGCTGGAGTAACCAAGTGGGTGATGCTCCACATGGGTTAAACCTGGTTTTGACATCGAGAGCAAAACTTAGGGGCACAGGGGCTGCAGTGCCAGCACTCTATGGCTGTGGGAGGAACGCTGCTCCTGTGCCATGGAGAAGGAAAGGGATGTGCTCACCTGGGCATCGTGTCCTGCAGGCCGACCGGGTGGGAAGTGAGCTGAAAGCCATGGTCCAGGTGCCACCTGGTTACTCCCTGGTGGGAGCAGACGTGGATTCCCAGGAGCTGTGGATCGCCGCTGTGCTCGGCGAGGCGCAGTTCGCCGGCATCCACGGTGAGCCGGGGCTGTGCTGCAGGGGAGCAGCTTCTCAGGACAGGGGCTGACCCCCTGATCCTCCTCCTGATCCCCTTTGGTGTCCAACCTCTGCTCCCCTCCCGCAGGCTGCACGGCCTTTGGCTGGATGACTCTGCAGGGCAAGAAGAGCAATGCCACGGACCTGCACAGCAAGACAGCCACCACCGTGGGCATCAGCCGGGAGCACGCCAAGGTCTTCAACTACGGGCGCATCTACGGGGCGGGGCAGCCCTTTGCCGAGCGCCTGCTGATGCAGTTCAACCACCGGCTCACGCAGCAGCAGGCACGGGACAAGGCACAGCAGATGTACGCTGTCACCAAGGGCATCCGCAGGTGGGTGCTGCCCAGGGACAGCAGGGACAGGGCTGGTGGCAGGGTGCCACGGGAGCTGGGTTCTGCAGGTGGGTGCTGCCCGGGGACAGGGCAGACAGGGCTGGTGGCAGTGTGCCACAGGAGCTGGTTTATTCGCTCTCCCCTCCAGGTTCCATCTCTCTGAGGAGGGAGAGTGGCTGGTGACGAAGCTGGACCTGGCTGTGGACAGGGCGGAGGATGGATCGGTGTCGGGCCAGGATGTGCAGCGGCTCCAGAGAGAAGCCATGAAAAAGTGAGATGGTCTGTCCCTGCGTGGCTCTGTGGCATTGGGATGTGAGGTGCAGAGGGCTGCAGCCTGATGGGCAGTGGGCAGAAAAGGGAGATGGGGCTGGATAGTATTGGTCCACCTTTCCTGCTCCTCCAGGGCCAAGGAGGTTTGATTTGGGGGATGCCAGCCTCATCCACTTTCCCAATGAACAGTTAGCAGGGTCTCGTCCTGCAGCCCCAAACCAGGAGGGAGTGTTTGAGGGTCTCAAATGGTGACCTGCAGCCTCCTCCGACTCTTCCAGCAAACCTCCCCTCTGCCCCACAGGTCCCGGAGGGGAAAGAAGTGGAATGTGGTGGAGCAGAGAGTGTGGGCTGGAGGCACTGAGTCCGAGATGTTCAACAAGCTGGAAAGCATTGCCTTATCCCCCTCCCCACAGACCCCAGTGCTGGGCTGTCACATCAGCAGGGCTCTGGAGCCTGCCGTGGTCAAGGGGGAGGTAAGGATGCAGCTCTTGGCTCCTGAGATTTTGGCTTTGCTTATCTATTCCAAAATGGGTTCCTGATGTTCAGCTCCTCTTAGATTGCTGGAGACTCATTAGGCTCTTGTAGCCATTCAGGAAACCCTTTGTGCCTTTATCTCCATCAAGAAAACCCCGTCACCCTGAGTTTAACAGATTTCTCCCAGGAGCTGTCCTGTACAGGTGCCATGCCCTTGACTGCAATGCTCTCTTATTGTCCATCTCTTTCCTTTCACCAGTTTGTGACCAGCAGAGTGAATTGGGTGGTGCAGAGCTCAGCTGTTGACTACCTGCATCTCATGTTGGTTGCCATGAAGTGGCTGTTTGAGGAGTTTGACATCAACGGGCGCTTCTGCATCAGCATCCACGACGAGGTGCGGTACCTGGTGCAGCACCAGGACCGCTACCGGGCTGCCCTGGCCCTGCAGATCACCAACCTCCTCACCAGGTGAGCTGTGATGGCTCTGGTGTCACCTGGGGAGGAGCAGCAGTGACTCTGGAGCAGGACAGGCAAGCCCCAGGGGCTGGGGTTGGCTTTGCCCACAGCAAGCTGGTGCAGAGTGGTTTTCTTCTGCTCAGGGCAAGTTAGCAGCACTGGAGGCTGCAGGTCCTGCATGTGTGACTCAGGTGGCTATAAATGGACCTCAGCTTTCATTTCCAGGGATAATGTGCTGGGAAGAGGGGGATATCATCAGCTTTTGGCCCTGCAGGGATTGGGCCAGTCACTGCTGGGATGCAAGTGCATTGCTTCCTGCTCCCTTCAGGTCTGTAGCTGTCACATGGCAGCAGCCTTTGGGCTTGGTTCAGGAGCTGGGAGCCTGAAACTGTCCCATCCCTCATCCCCTGTTGCCTTCAAGGGACAGCCAGGGGCATGGCTCATCTTTGCTGTGAGCACTGTCACCCCTCCCAAAGTGTGGAGTGTTCTGCTGCTTCCCTGCCCCACACAAAACTAAGCTCAGCCTAGAAAGCTCCTGACCTCCAAGGGCTCCTGTTGATCCAGCTCTGGCACAGCCAGCTTTGCTAAATCCCTCTCCCAGCACCGTGGTTACACAGGAGCTGGCCAAGGTGAGCTGTTTCTCCTGTGTGGAGGCAGGAATGCCACAAACAGCCTTTCTGCAGCCGCAGCAGGGACAGGCACCCTGACGTTGCTGCCTTTGTGCCAGCTCCTGCGAGCACAGGGCCTCCTGCTGGGAAAATCCCGCATCTGCTCTGCCTGCCAGGGAGGATTAGCCAGCAGTGAGGGGCTGGATTCTTCCCTTTTCCCAAGGAGACTCCATTACTGTTCCTCCCATGCCCACTTTAGCAATACTTGACCCTCCTGCTATCCAGGACTTAGAAAGTACCTCGTCCCCCACTTGCTGAGTGATGTGGGTGCATAATACCCTGTGAAGTGTGCTGGCCAGTGTTTGGTAAATGTGGCTGATTGGAATTGGGGGTGACAAGGCCCAGGGTGATGTCCAGCACTGTCCCACCTGCCTTCTTGTTCTCCAGGTGCATGTTTGCCTACAAACTGGGCCTCCAGGATCTGCCACAGTCAGTGGCTTTCTTCAGTGCAGTGGATATTGACCAGTGCTTAAGGAAAGAGGTGACCATGAACTGTGTGACACCCTCAAACCCCATGGGGATGGAGAAGTATGGCATCCCTCAAGGTGAGTGGTGTCTGTGCAAGCTGCCTCTGTCATCTCCTCTGCACGAGCCTTCCCAGCTTTTAGCAGAGCACTTGGCCTCAGCAGTCATTCCCTGGAGGGCTCCTCTGTTCAGCTGAGGCACCTCATGAGCCCCTTGGTTCCTGTCACATCACCTGACCTACACACAACCACCCTGCTGGAGCCTGCCCCTCTCTCCTTAGTCCTCGAGCAGTTTGTGCTGCTGCTTCCCAAATATTTGTGACAGTGATGAGCCAGGCCTGGCTCTGTTGTGCCATGCTTTGTTTGCTTTGTGCCCCTTGGAGGAGCCCTCCTGTGCACTTTTAACACAAACCAAATTCAATTTCTTCTCTGAAAGGAAGCACCTCAACAACTGTTTTGCCCCACAGACCCAAACTTCTCCATATTTCATTCCTCTCCTGCTCTCCCTTAGCTAAGCACAGCTCTATTCAGAGAACTGCTCTGGTGTTGCTGGGTGCTTCCTCAGCAGTCTCAAGGCCTCAAGTCATCCCTATTTGCACTCAATGTAACCCTCCAATTGCTGCAAGCATTTAACTCATGGCTGGGAAAGCAGCTCTTCCTCACTGTGCAGCAGCTCTTTCCCAGATAAGGGAAGAACCTGCCCTCAGATTTGTTCTCGCAGTCACTGCACACATCAGATGCTTGGCCCTTAAGTAACCTTTATTAGGACTCCTAACAGGCAAAGGATGCTTCCAGAAAGAGGCTTTGTGCTCTGTAGGCAAAAAGGGCACTTTTCACCAAGAACAAAGCAAATTAAACAAGTGCATCACAATCAGGGTCAGCAAAAACGTAACAGCAAAACTGTGCAAAACTGGGCAGAGGGAGCTGTGGCCTCTCACTGCTCAGGGGCTGCACACAGCAGCTTCAACTCCAAGGCAGAACAGCTCATGTTCCCAGCTCCCTACTGGTGCTGGTTTCTGCATTCTCACCACCCCCCAAAAGAGAATAAATTGAGGGCTTTCTGTGCTAGATGCTCTGAACTAAAGCAAATCCCAACCACGGTTCTCTTACGTTGCACAGTCTGAGTGTACTGCAGGGAACTGACTGTGCCCTTGTCTTCCAGGGGAAGCACTGGATATATATCAGATAATTGAAATAACCAAAGGTTCGCTGGAGAAGCAATGATGACAGCACAGTGCCAGGACAATTGTCCAGACCTCATGCCAAAGCCTCCCGGTCCTTCCAGAAGCAGATCTTTTGGCAGGGACTGATCCCAGTTGCTCCCTTTCCATTTTGCTGTAAGAAGGGATGTTCCTGGGGAAGATTTTCATAGCAGCACATTCAAACAGCAGAGGCACTTCTGATGGCAGCAGCCAGCTGTAAAACCTGAGACAGGGGCCAGAGTTGCTCCCATAGACACAGAGGAAGAAGGCACAAGTATTTGGCAAGAGAAGCAATAAACCATCACCTCCTTATCTGCAGCCTCTGAGACCAAGGCGAGTCCACCATGGAACAGGAACTGTGAGAGGAGGCAGCGGCAGCAACCCCAGTTTATTTTTTTCTCTGTCTCTTCTTTTTGGGTTCCTGGTTCTCATCTGTCTGCTCCACTGTGCTGCTCTGGAGAGGGGAGGGAGAGAGCAGCAGGAGAGTGTGATTGTTTTTGTGTGAGTAGCCTAAGGAATGTTTACCTAGAGCAAGAAGCCAGCTGTGCAGAACAGGATTTAGTTCTTTTTTTTCTCACTAACAAAATGACCTGAGTATGGGATTCCTGTCAGCCACTGAGACTTTCCCCATGGGCCAACCCCTCCCCAGTTCATGCTGGAACTTAGACCACAGGCTACCAGTGGCACAGAACAGGGATTCTGTCCTGGATTTTGGCTTGTTGAAACACTCAGGAAACTATGGACAGAAGCACCAATAAAAACCTGGACAATCAGCAAGAGTAAATTGTTCATTTTTCTTAGCCAGCACATTGCACTGCTTTCACCAGCACTATGTAGTAGAGATGGGTCTGAGGAGGATGATGCCTTGCAGAATTTGCCCTGCCAGGTCTTATCTACAAAAACTTGCATCCAAAATCACTTTGCATCATGCTGCAAAGGTCTGATCCTGGCCAACAGTTCCACTCCCCCAAGACCAGGGACACACAGCTGGTGCAGGAACATAAAGGCTGCTTGAGGCAGAGGGCTGGGGTGTAGGGGGTGTTCTGAGAGAAACTTCACTCCTTATCAGCTTAGCATTAAAGTGAGAGCTAACCGGGGGAAGACAAGCTGCTCTAACCTCACACATTACTGCACAACTCACAAATACAGCTGGCTTCTAAAGAGGAGGAAACCTGTCAGTAAAAGCAGCTGAGTTCTGACCTGGTCGTGGTGTGGCTCGTTGTCCTGCAAGCTGTGCTCCTGCAGGGCGCTGTCCAGCACGGAGGCGTTGATGCGGAAATCCCGCGAGGTGCTTAACTTCATGTACTGCATCAGGTTCACCTGCAGCAGCCAAGGGCAGAGCAGGCAGGGAAAACATTGAGCCATGAGCATCTTAACTTTAGTTTTCTACCCTGCTTAG
The DNA here is from genome assembly GCA_013398995.1 of Alaudala cheleensis. Classification (NCBI taxonomy): domain Eukaryota; kingdom Metazoa; phylum Chordata; class Aves; order Passeriformes; family Alaudidae; genus Alaudala; species Alaudala cheleensis. The sequence continues at coordinate 62,958 of VWYE01020833.1, forward strand.
TCCTTGGCACAGCACTGGGACAGAGTCCAGCACAGTAATAATGCAGGATTGAAGCTCAAAGTGGGTGAGAAAGCTCCTGCCCCTGTGCAGTCCAGGGGCCCATTTACATTTTCCTGAAAGCCAAGTGATTGCCAGCTCCTCTCACTCTCATGTAGGACCTCATGGGGTACATTTCACAACACAGACTGGGGGAGAGTGAGGAAAGCTGGCACGAGGTGTGCATGTTCCTGCTCCACCAGGAACCACAGGTCACAGGCAGGACTGATGTTGGCACAGGCTGGTATCAATGTGGCAACAATTCAGCAGTGTTGGGCCAGGAGCATAGGCAAGGGCTGAAAGGTCTTTACACCTTCCTAATTTGAGCATTAAGAGACTTGAACAACAGCCCTCCACCATGCCATTGATCCCAGCAGGTTGAGGTCACAGAAGATCTCTTCTTTACATTACCTTTGACTTCTTGGAGAGATGGATAAGGAACTTCTCATATTGCTCAATTGCAAAAATCAGGTTTGGGATTGGCTTGGTCTCCCGAAGCACCTTGGCCTGAAATGTGAGAGGAGTGAAATGGGTCAGATTTGGAAGGGCACAATGGCACTATAGCATGACATGAGGACCACAACATTCCCAGTTTAGAAAAGAGTCTTCAGTAGCCTTGTTCTGTACCTGCCCCACCCACCAAGCCTTGCCAGCTTTGTCACTAGTTTTAAATTGACACCCAAGATGGTTCTGCAATGAGGCTCTCCTGTGCATTGTTTTGTGCTCTGCCTGCAGTCCACAGCCCTGATATCCCTGTCAGCAGCTCCTCTGCTCCAGCTCTCCCAAGGCATCACAAACACAGGCCATCCAAGCAATGAGCACCCTGACATTTCACCACATTGTTGTCCTGCTTATTTACCACCACTGATGTTTGTTCCCCATGGTGACAGAGTGGTAAAGGACATGCACCATTTCAGCCTGTTTCCATACACTTGGGAAAAGCTAGGAAGATCATACTTGTGGCTTTTAAACCCTTAACATCACAGGAATGTCTGGGACAGCTGACGAGATGGAGAAAATGCTGTCTGGGAGCACAAACAAAGGACATCAAGGACCAGGAACCTGCCTGCCTGCTCACTTGCTCCCAAACAAATAATCCAGTTATTTTCAACTGCTTTACTTTAGTGGAATCCATTCCTTTCTTCATCTTTAAATGTACTGATAAAATTAAGAAACACTTAAAGAGGATGCAATCTGTTCCAATAAATTAGCCCCTATCTGTAATTTCATAGCTTACCCCAAATGGTAAAACTATCAGACAAGGCAGACTATCCAGATTGACTTTTGTTTCATGTCCATGAGATTTTAAGCTGCATTTACTGAAGATGGCTTTTTTGTTGTGGGGTCTTTTTTGTTGTTGTTGTATTTTGTTTGTTTGCGCTTTTTTAGACTTAACTCTGAAGTTACAGTAGATAAAATTTGATTTTTACTTAAAGGTCCAAATGACAGATTGTCTGTTGATCTGTAAGAAGCCAGGTACCACAAGCCTCAAGGTATATGATCCTGCAACTACAGCCCATGTTGTAATGGAGTGAGTCAGTCTTACCATTACTGTGGAGACTGCAGCAGCTTCATCCTCTTTCTTCTTCTTTTTCTTCTCTTCTACAAAGCTTAAGCTCTCACTGTGGATGTTCTGAAGGAGGATGCCAAAAGATGTGTCATTAGAGGGTAAGCAGGGAAGAAAGGCCAGCCAAGAAAGGCCAGAGAAGTCCTTTCTCTAGCCAGCTAACAGCATTACCAGCCAGGTAACAGAGAGGTAGCAATATAAGGGTGGAATTAGGTGCAATCTCAAAAAAAACCCAAACAAACAAACAAAAGAAACTAATTTAATAATTTATACATTCAGAAATGTGCATGTATGAGAAGTTCCCAGCAGTGGTAGCTCTGCACACCACGACACCTTCCCCAATATGTTGTGCAATTCCTGTGGTTCTCACACAAGTACCCAGTTCCTCTCCAGGCAGATAAATCCCAGCTCCAGCACTGCAGTGTTTGGCACCCACATTACTTCACACTGTGATGACTGCAGTGTTGTTGACCTTTATTTGCCATTGTGGTTAACAGCAGTATTAATCTCATCTAAAAACCCCTACCTGAACAGAGGGGAAAAAAACCCAGCTAAAACCCAGCTCCTTCCCTGCTCAAGCAGAAATCAGCATGCTCAGTCCCAATGGTGCTGAAATGTCTTACACTATATTTGACAAAGTAAAGCTTGAACTGTAAGAAACTCAGGTCATGTCAAGAAGATTAATAATCCTCAAGGGTGCCCCAGTACTGAAGCTGATACACCACTCAGCATCAGACAGACTGGCTGAGATTCTGCCAGTTAATTTAGGCTTTACCTGTACGTAAGTAATGAATGAGTAACACTGTGGGGTCAGATGGGAACCTGAGAGCTTCACCTGTAAAGGAGCAGAGAGAGGCTGGTGTTACTCCTAACTGAAGGCAATGAGCCATTTCCCCAGCAATTTGCTCACACTCACCAGCTTTTCCAGTCTTCCTGGAATCGTGTTTGAGCTGCTGCGGCAAGCCTGGATGTACTGCAAGGAAAACAGGAATTTTTCTAGGTGTGCTGTCCCCACCCTGTATCCAGGCAGGGCTCAAAGCAGCTCACACAATGGCACAGTGGGGAGGGCAGGATTTGCACAGCTATCCCCCCCAGTGGCTGGTTATATCCCAAATGCCATGGCTGCATTCCAGAGCTGTGAGAGCAGAGCTCTGGGGCAGTCACCACCTCTCTCTCAAAGGAGCTCCACAGGCCTGTGTTTCATGGCCCAGTTCCCTCAGCTCCTGCTTCAGGGCATGGGAGTGAGTGGCAAGGGCAGGGCTGGTGAGCACTGTGAGAACACTGAGTGCCCTTCATTGTGCACACAGCTGTGCAGAGGATCCCACAGCACACACTGGAAACAGCAACTCCAAGCCATGGAAAGCCAAATTCAGCTGGAGAGAAGCTTTCCTTTTATCTCCACTGGTACAACTGTCACTGCTCAGACAAGTCACAAAATTGAGGGCATGACAGCAGGTACAAGGGCTCAACTCCTGCAAGAGATCAACAGCCCAGTCCCAAGCAGAGCTGCTGCCAGGGGTCACTGTGAGCTTGCTGCAGCAGATGGGGAGAAGGTTTCTAGCTCAGAGGAAGCCCACTGTCAGCAGAGCACACTCACATGTTTGATGAGGGAGGTGAGAATTGCATATGTCTTGCTGAGGCTTCTCAGCAGTGTGTCCACACAGCTCCCTGCTGGGAGTGCAGTCTGCACCAGCTCATGATAGACTGTCAGAAGAGTTCCCAGCTGCAGAATTACACCTTTCTCCAGAGCCTGAGTTTGGTTTGATGCCTGAGTGGAGTCTTCTAGAAGAAAGAGATGAATATCTGGTGAATAGATATCTAATGAATCCAGTTGTGCAGGTGGGAGGCACATAACACCATCTTTGTGTCTGATACATAAAGCCCCAGTGGGGCAAGGGGAAAATAATCACTGGAGAGATTTTATGACAACACCCTTATCTTACTTTGTTCATGTGGAACCAGCTCAAGGGAGAGTTTAACATGACCTCAGATGATGCTATCTCAAAATCCTCAAATATCTTTTTGCTCTCTGTCTTTATCTGTTTTTGACAAAGGTGTAACAGTAAAAACTAGACCACTTTCATTACCTGATGTGTCTGACCCCAGACTGTTGAGTTTCTTGATAAGCCAGTCCACCTCTTCAAGGACCTTATCCACCTGACCCAGAACCAGCAGCTGAGACAGAAACCAATAACAAAACAGGTTTTTGGAGGAGTTTGGCACAACGGAAGCCTGCAAGCTGCTCCAGGCACTGTAGCCCAGGACACTGCAGGTGTCACACACACACTGCTCTGACTCACACAGACAGTGGGGGCTGCAGTCTTGGCATTCACTATGGCAAAATGGCACCGACCCTCCACTTCTACGTCCTGGGCAGAGGAGAGAAAACAAATTCTGGTAAGTAAAACTTTAACTGCTGTCACACAGTTTGCACCAGAGCTGCACTCAATTCTGACAGCTCTATGTGATGGAGAGCTCAGCTGCTCCTGCATCATACCTGATCTATATCTCCCAAGCAGGCGTGGATGTCTTGTGCAAGTTCCCGCAGGAGACCCACAGGGCTCTTGTAGAGAACGTGGACACTGAAGAGCAGAGACAGCAAACCCTTGCAGCAAGAAATATCCTCTGTGGGGAAGAGAAAGTGACACAGTGCCAGGTGCAGAGCTTGTCTAGCTACTTAGGAACATCAGACATCCAGTGAGGGGAAGTCTCAGATTCAGTATGGATTTAACAGTAGGTGAAAATCCTATCAAAATACCCCAGCTACAAAAGCAGGGTTTAAAACATCAAGCATTTCACATAATAGGGCAAGGGGAACTATGGCCCACTGGAGCTGTTGGGTCATAGAAAAATGGTGACCAGAAGCACTGAGGAAGTGCAATACAAACCCTGGCAAGAATACTGCCTTTCCAGAGTATAAATCCCGATTTGAGCCTAAATAACAAGGGAGAAAAGTCAAGTATGTGAGTGGCTTCCTGCCCTTCAGAAATGCTAACAGTTTTAGAGATGCAGTTCCCTCTCTAATACTTGTACTTATCATCACAATGTTGTGGGAATCTGGCACAGAATGGGACCTGAATGTATGCTGACAAAGAGGTAAAACCAGGACAGAGCACGTAAGGGTCTAATATCAGACCTGACACATCACATCCAAACGTGCTCCTCAAAGATTACTTACCAAGAGCATTTTCTTTGCAAACTTTGACTGTCCAAGTCAGGAACTGAAGGAACTATTTAAAAGGAGAAATATCATGACTTTAAAGCAGAATTCAAAACACAACACTACTACTACTACTACTACTATGAAAAATTCAAGACAATGAATCACAGCAGAGGAAGATAAGTAGAGAACCCAGCTGTGCCCTGTGAAGTTCCACAAGGGACACTTAGCCTACTAACAAGTCAAAAACTGAGACCCAGGACAGGGTAATGGCTATACATTCCCTTGGACAGAGTAGCAGCTCCATTTAATTTAAGGTAAATGATGACTCCAGACTTCTGGCACAGTTAGTGTAGTTCCTAACTTGTAAAATTGGGGCACTTTAGAAAATGACTCCTTGCATGGAAGGAATTAGGCACTCAGCCAGTTTGGACTGGACACAAGTCTGCTAGCCATTTTTGCCTCTACCCCGATGTGGAGGCCACACCACAACTAGATTATGTTAGGAGTCCCTGCTCAGGCAAACAAATCATTCAAGTGCCCAAAGGCAGCATCAGAATGTGCAGGAGTGTGATGGCAAGACAACTTCCTCTTCAGTGTCCTTGCAGGTGTTTGACAGGAGAGCCCTTCACAGTGTAACAGAACTGTCCCTTTGACCTGGTGTGGTCTGTGGGAGGAGGCAGGACACACATGCCAGAGCCCACAGATGCCAGTCCCATCTGATAATGTCCTTCCCACACCCATGGCTATGACACCCAGCCACCATGTGAAGGCTGAGGAGTACCTGCTGTGAGGCTGGATCCAGGAGTTTGGACAATGTGGAGAGAACAGTGATGAGTGACTGTGTTTCCTTGGCATTGAAGTCATCTTCAGCACTGCTGAGCTGGTTCACCAGAGACCTCTGGTTGGGGGAAGGAAAACACTCCCTGAGTGTGAATCTGTGTTGCATAAGCAAATAACCAGAAGCTGCAAGCAGATAAAGGGATCAGCAGCAAGGAGAATGACAAAGAGTACTCTTCTCAAGAACAAGTGCTGATTTTTGATAGGAGTGCTTACCTACAGGTTTGCATATGGTCAGTGTGACTTTTAGAATACTCAGGTAGGTTTAAGCTGCACTGCAGAACCCAGAGTTCTGTAAATACACATGCACATCCACCCAGCTCTGTAGGGCACCCTGAAGAAGCCTTCCTTAGGGCTCAGAAACTTCACTGAACTGCCAGTGAGTCAGTGCCACAGTTGCTATCACATACTCAACCCTGTGGTCAAGCAACAAGAGAGCTAGCAATGTTTTCCTGCCAGAATCCCAAATGCCTTGGAACACTTGCAGCACACAGTGGTACTCACCTGAAACTGTCGGATCTGGAAGGCAGCTTTCTCTGTGACATTAATATCCGCTTCTTCTGCGTCACCATCAGCAATATCTGGCAGAGACAGAAAGGTGCAGAAAAAAAAACAAAAAACAAACCTAAATGCCAAGAGCAGAATACAGGATTTATTTCCAAAAGTGGGAGAGACTGCTCGCAGCTAGAGGAGGAATACAGACTGCAGAACCACGGTGAGCCGAAAAACATGTTCAGGGCAAACTTCAAATAGATGAATGCTGTATCAGAGCCCAGCTATCCTCTGCTGACAGACTGAGAGCTCTATAAAGGCAGGTAAAATATATCTCCAGAACTTGTCTCTGGTGTGAAAATCTATGCTGCTAAGCCCACCTGGTTACTGAGAGACAAGAACCAGACTCATCTCTCCCTAGTTATGGATAAAGGGTGCTGGGTCCCTACCTGCCCACACATGGGCTGGAACCTGGAGGGTAGAAACCAGAGCAGAATTGCACCATGTGCCTACCCAGGGCTTGCAGAAACTGAGGGATCCTGGCAGAGTACAGCTGCTGCATCGTGTTGAAGATCCTCAGCAAACCTTCCAAGCACAGAAGTGAAATGCTTTTGCCCTTCTTCTTCCCTGATTCTTCAACAACGGTGGGAATTGAAGTGTACCTCCAAAGCAGCACCCTGTGGGATGGGAGATGAGATTTACTCCAGTAAAACTGGCTGCACTGAGCAAGAACTGGAGTCTACTCGTAGGATCCCATTTTTAATATAACCTAACTCGAACGTCTATACCTATAGAAAAAGAGAGGGGGAAGAGATCTTTTTTAAGAAGATTTTATTTCAGTGTCAGCAAAACAGCAACTGCATTCTTTCTGCATAACTAAATAATTTAATTCTTTCCAGGTGCCAAGGGACCTTCCAATCCCATTTCAATCCATCTTTATACACTCATTTCTTCTACTCAGCTTTCCCTCTTTCTCAGACTCCCCTGACCACTGGTGTCAAATCCACCAGTGACAAAAAAGAGCTTTTCTGGTGGCAGTTTGAATCTGTGAAATGTCAGAATTCACTACAGGGCTCTCTATAAATAAAATCAGAAAGGTAAAGGCAGGCAAAGCAAAGTAAAAAGCTGTGAGGAAAGCAAAATTGTTTGGCCCAAAGGAGACTTTTCTATTTGTAGGCAAACATCTTTTTCCTGCTTCCCTAACCCTACTTCTTCCCTTTTTTGTTCCCTCTCCTTTCTTCTCATTAGTTCTGTTGCCTGCACAGATGATCTTATTCTGTTTCAATGTCCAATCACGCAAAACATGTAGCTCACATGTACCCCTAATGACTGCAACAAAAATAGCCTCTATTATTTGGGGTGAGACACAAAACCGGCATTATGCATGGCAGGGGTAATTTGCATTTTGTGCTCTCTGCTGACTGGGCTCTGAAAAGACCCCATGCAGATATGACCTAGATTCCAAAAGACATTTACATGGTTCACATTCTTGGATTTCCAAAGGATTAGATGTGTGAATGTCTTCAAGCATCTTGCAGAAGTCCTAAACAAATGCTTTCTAAAGCTTGAGTCCCTCATGCATCTGTTTTGTTCTGTAGCTCAAAGTGAATTTTAACTTTGCTGCATTCCAGAGGCCTCAAGAATCCAGCCTGCAATCATCTTACCTTCCCTATGACAATGAGTGATGAACAAGAAGTCAGAAAGGGGCTGAAAATGTTTGATGGCATTTGGTGCTCCCAGACCAAGTTACTACAGCTGTATCACCCACCATAACACAGCAACTGCAGTGCCTCCACTTGATTTCTCAGGAGCACAGGAAGGCAGTGACCTCAACCCAGCAACAACAGTTTGAAACACTTATGGGCTGCATCCTTCTTTCAAAACCCTGAGAATCAAAAATGCCATGATGTCTCCACCTGCCACACTGACTCACTGTGTGATTTTGCAGAGGTTCTGGAACATCTTCTCTGGGTTCTGTCCGTCTGGCCCGTCCGTTTGTCCCGTCTCCTCCAGCTGCTGCACCTTCTGCAGGGCGACGCCGACGGCGTAGCGCAGGAACTCCGTGCTGGAGCGCAGCACGGCCAGGCTCTCCTCATGGCTCTGGGCATTGTCCCTGCAGGACCAGAACTGTCAGATAACTGGGGATGCACACAGGAAGCTCAGGCATGGCCTAGGAGAGCCAAAACTTAACATGCATTTGCAAGTAAAATCCCTGGCTGAACGGAGAGTGGAAAAGACTCTTTGTTTTGGTAGCTTGTAGTGAGCACTTGGAGGATAAGAGTTGTACCAGCCTTTCCAGGCACACTAACACATGGTTTGAATTGATATCTGGCTCTGCCCCACAGAGGACTGGACACCTTCTCACCTGAACAGAGCTGTGAGCAGAGTAGATACAAAACCCATGGACAGGAAGCTCCGTGCAGTTTTGTTGCTCAAGGCAGATTTGTTCTTCCCAGCTTTCTCCTTCAGTATTTCAGAGAGTTTGTTGTAGCATGTAAACAGGCCTAGGACATCCTCAAACTTGTTCTTACTGCAATAAAAATAGTAGAAAGCATTAATGGAGAAAATGCATTCTTGGAGTTTCCTATTTGAAGCTTCAGCTGCCAAATTACACAACGATGCTGCCTAAATGGTGAAACCTATTACCTCTCCCTGCCTCCCTAGCAGTGTATACCTCACCCAATCCTCCTCAGCCTGCTCTTCTACAAAATGTCAGATCCCATCTCCCACAACACATGACATTCCAAAGGAAAACACTCCCCAAGGCACTGTGAGTGGCTGTGCCACAAGGCACTCACACTCAGATCACTGATTCTGTGCTGGCACTACCATCCTGTGCCTGCAATGAGGCTGTACTCCAAAGAGCTGGGCAAATAATAGCACAGCTAGTGCTAGAGGGTAAGATTTAATGCTTTACCTGAAATTCCCAATGTTGAAATTGTACTCAATCAGAACCTCACAAATTCCCATCACCTGAATGGCATAGATATTATTTTTCACACCGACACCAGAAGACAGCGAGAAATCTGCTGATTTATCCTGAGAGGTAAAGGAAACAAGTGAAAAATCTTTTCAAAACCTGACAAGAACTCGGCGTCTTCTCCCACTGAGTCAAACTGAAAATCTGATTTACCAGTTCAAAGTCTTCCAACTCGCTCTTGATCATTCGTCGTGTGACAGATTCTAACATCTCTTCAAAGTTTTGCTGAAATCCCACGCCCTCCTCCTCCTCCTCGTCATCTTCAGCTCCTTGGCACAGCTGCACAGTGCTCTTGTACCAGGCAAGGCAGTGCTGGATGCAGCAGAGCAGGTGGGCCTGGAGGAAGCAGCCACACAGCCACACTCAGCCTCTGAGCTGGAGGTCACTGGCAGAGGTGGGCATGGGCCAGGCTGTTATGGTGGGATGTAAAGGCCTGTACCTGCCCTTGTAACTGCCTTGAGTCTTGAGGATAAGCCTCATTCCCAGATTGAGGGGATCAGTAATGTCACACACAGCTGGCCCAGTTCCAGCTTCAGACAGTGCCCTCTGCCTGAGCTTTTCTGGATGGGATGTAAAGACTCAACTCCCACTACTCCCTCCACCCAGCCACCTCAGGTACTGAAGGAGATGGAAAGGGAATTTCCAAAGGGATTCTCACTTTAGCTGACATGTCTGCACCCTTCCAAGCTTCCTTAAGGGAAAACAAAATGATTAATTTGAGTTTGTTCCCTTGGAAATCCAACATATCGTTGAAGTCTCTTCTTCAACAGTTTCAAAGGAGCAAAACCAAAGGACAAATTCCTCCCCTTGCCACACAAGCCCACGCTGCAGAACTATTTTATGTGGAATTAAGTTAAAAGAGGGAAAAAAAACCCACAGAATGAACTCAGCAGAGGACAACAGAAGAACACTATTCCTAGAGCATTTTCCACACAGGTCCCCACAACCACTATGCTTGGAGAGCTCTAATAAATAGTGTGAGGCAGGGGTGAGATGCCCAGCTCTGGTGCCATTAAAAGAATTGCTCCAGGCTAGAAGAGGCTGAAGAAGCACAAGGTATTCAGCTCATGTAGGAGGACAACTAAAATGCTAGTAACAGATGAGCTTGCTGCTGTGGCCAACCAATATAGCTCTTACCAGTGGTTCTTGCAGGAAGATTTGATCTCCTTGAGCCATAATACATCCCTCCAGTTTGAGTGGAGGCAGGAGGTCTGGCTGGGGCAAGTAATATTGCTTTATCTGTCACAGAAAACAAGAAATAAAAATAACCAGTTACTTGGTAACTGAGCCTCTTAGGATGCTTGAAAACAGAGTACAACACTCTTTGTACCCCATTCTAGAGAGCAAAACCTGGCACTGTGATAAGGGGACTATACAAGTACATCAGCTACGTCATCTGCTCTACTGGTGATTAAAATCCCTCCTTGAGTTCCTCCTGTACCTCAGCCAGGACACGTCAGTGTGCTAAAACAAGATTAGCTGACCACTTGCTGTTGTGTTGCCTCAACAAGTAACATCACTTGCACCCCACCTGCAGTGTTATCCCTCCTTTGAACAGGGAGGATCAATAGCTGCTGCTGCTATAGAAAGTTATAGATACATAATGATGCTATAAAATTTTACACCTTTACACCAACTTACTATTAAGTGTGCTCTGTTACCCAAAAGCTGTCTTGGCTCTGTTCATGTTCCTTTCTCAGACCCTATACTGTCATGGGAAAGCTGGAATTAGTCAGCATGAACTCTTTGGATGATTAAAGGGAAGAAAATTACTTGTCTCAAAGAAAGCACAGCCTGTCCAATGGATTGAGGAAATGTGATTGTCTTGTTGCCATGAGCAACACTGCTGGGGGATGAGTTAATCCTCCCAGATCCTACATGGACTTGGGTATTCTCCCGATGGGAGGACAGCAACAATAATTACTGTGTCAGCACATATCCTTGGGGAACTACAGGAGGGTAACTGCTGTGCACTGCTAAGGAACAGGGAGAGCACAAAGAACTTCTCTGGGCTCACACTTCCCACAGCACCTAAGAATTGAAGGGTTGGAAAGAGCTCCAAGAGACCCTTCCTCTTCCACCCTGTGGCAGGAAATGAACCTGTCTTCAGACCTTACCTAGTATGCTCTCTCAGCACAGCAGGGGTTTGAATGCCTCTTTAGGGAAGTGTCACAGCACTCAAACATGTTTCCAGCATGAGGGAGAATGATTTCCCCAATATTTAAGCTGAATTGTTTGCCATACTGGTTGAAGTGCAGAATCCTTGCTGCAGCCCCAGCACGGAGCAGGACTTTACCTGGGACAAGAGTGTTTCCATGATAGAGCTGGCCAGCTGGGAGTTCCTGCGAAGGACATCATAAAAACCCTGCAGACAGGAAGGAAGGACAGGTTGGCTGACACAGCAGAGAAAATGAACCACAGGCATAATAAGTTGGCGTCATAAGATAGCAAAGACACTCTGGCACGGCAAGGAAGTGTGAGGAACTAACAATGTGCTCAGGGTACAACTCCATACCTGGCAAAGCAAAGGCACCACAGAAAGAAGGTATGAATCAGAAAAAGTATGAATTTCCTCACAGGGGCCCTCTCACAGGCTGTATCTCCCTAGCAGCGGTGGCATCAAGCCCAGAGTGACTTTCACTGCTATTTAACACTAGCACAAGATCCAACTTCAAACTGTGAAGCCCTGCTTCAAAGGCAAAACAAGCCAGTGGGGAAACTGTAGGAGGCAACAAATCCTGCAGACTGAGAAAACTCAGTGGATGGATAAAGCAAGCACAAGTTTTCTAGCAACAGTGACAAATACACCCAGAACTTGCAGCTCATCAAAGGTCAATCCAACCTATGACAAGAAGGAAACAAAACCTCTCTGGCCTGTACAGGTTTTTTTCTCTGAAGGTGTTACGCCATGGTTATAACACAACTTAAAATATGCACCAAAAAATGACCCTTTATAACAGGCCTATCACAACAGACCTAAAGACAGCCAAGTTTCATAGAAACTTGGAAATGAAGAAAGGAAAAGACAGACCCCTGATGCAGTCTCTAAGGAAGTTTCTCCATACTCTCCAGACAGGGTTTTCTTTGGAGCCCATAATTAACTCTACAGCACTCCTCCTCAGAGGGCATCAAACACCCATCCCATTCCCTAGGCCCTACCCTACAACAACAGAGACATATTTTTGCTCTTAAACAATGCATGAGCTGAAGAAGGTACATCACCATGTCTTTGGGTTCATGATAGTCAAAAATAAAAAACAGCAGCAGAAGGAGTGAAAATATGTTATACACATCCCATGAAGAACAAAACTGAGCTGAAAGGCTGTTTTTCACAATAACATGATTGTTATTTACCTGAGGCTAGAGAAGAATCAGACCACAGAAGAGCTTGTGGCTGTTTAAGAGACGGAAGGATCCATGTTTACCTCATATAACATGAGTCGAACGTCTGCTTGCTGGCTCAAACACCGCCTCAGGCTGCCCAGGATCTCGAGGCAGAAGGCCTCATTAGCTGCAGAGTTATAGCAGGCATGAACATCTGCCTGGACCTGAGAAGGAACATTAGTCACGTTATACTGGTTACAATATCTCAACACAGCAGCAAGGTGGCAAGGGCCTGGCCCCTGAACAATCACTGAGATAGTCCTTGTGCTGCCAGGCTCCTCATCATTGTCATGGAGCAGTGGGAATGCTCCCCACAACACTGGTGCTGTAAGAGAGGATGAAAAGCAACATCCCTAGGCCAGCTTCTCTTTGCACACTGCACTTCCTAAAGCTTTCCTTACAGGAAGGAAATCTTTACTGCATTTCCAGGACTAATCCTTACTAAAGCTGTATTTCCATTCTGGGGGAACACTTCCGTTTTGAGTTGTTTCAGACAGTGCATATTTGACACCAGACTGTCTCACTTGTCCACTCAGGGACTGCAGAACAGCACTTACCTGGGTGGCACCAATGGCCTGGCTGCACTGGGAAGAGGACAAGCTGCCCAGAACCTTAAAATTTCTTAACAGGAGCAAAAAGCCAGCGACTGCAGCTTTACGAGCATCGAGCTGCCTGGGGATGGGGATAGGAAACAGGGTTACATAAGGGAACATGCAAGCCAGAAGCTCAGAAGCACATAAAATATCAACTCAGCAATGAAAAAAAGGCCACAAATACAGAGTGACTGGGCCCTGTATTTGTACTTCCCAAAAGGGCAGTACAGTCCCAAACAGTCAAGAGCTGGGCAGTTTGCTGGAAACTCCCCTGCTCTACACTCTCACAATATTCAATTTCCTTTCTGTCCTTACAGTGCTCATACACAGGGAGAGCCCAGGCCAAGACCCAAGTATTAAATATCCCTTGAAAGCTGGGAGAGTGTCACAGACCTCAGAGTTGGAAAATTCCTAACAAAAACTTGCTGTTTTGCTATGCTCACAGAAACGTCAGGTCTTTTCCAAGACCAAGTCCCTTGCTTTGAAAAATAATAAAGCTTTCTGAACATGCAAAGCTCATTCATTCAGATGGGGGCTGGGATTTGTGTCTCAGTTTGGTGGAGCTGTGATTGTACCACAATTCCAGGCTAAAGGGACAGGAGATGTCACTATCTAGTTAAGAACACTGTAAGGAGATACTTAGCCAAAATAAAAAATACTTCTGCTCCAAAACCATAAATGAGTTGTAGAAATTTTTTCAGCTTACCTGGAAAAGATAGCTTTTTGGAGAACAAGTATCAGGGAGTCCCTCACTGACATGCTGACTTTGAGCAGAGGCTGGAAAGGAAAATAACCTTTGGAGAGAAAAGCACTAAGGCATGCCAAGCCCTTGGGGCATATGAGCTCATCTTCCTCAGGCCCATCTGGCCCTGCATTTCCAGTACTGTCATCAGTACAGTAGGAAGACCAAAACATTTTAAAATAGACAAGAAAACCCATAGAGCTGTGGCAGTAAGACACCTTAGCAGGTTAGTGAGGACACAGTGCAAGGGTTTAGGAAAATAACTGTTATCCCCAGGTTGGACAAAGCAGGTGAAAGTTAAAATACCAGGGCAATATCTCAGCCCAGGCAAAGAAAAATACTGTCATGGAGCTCGGAAGGAGAAAAATCAACATGACAGCTACAGCTGTCCAGCTAAACACTGTAGGCTTAGTTTTCTACAGGGTGCAGCAGCTGGGCATCTTCCAGATGAAAGGTCAGCACAGAGCAGTTTTGGTCCCACACCATATGCTTTTTGCTAGAAGGCACGTGCAAATCCATGCTTGAAGAACACCGTGCTACACCGAGTAACCCACAGCAGAGAAGGAAGGCTTATTTCATCAGCAGGGTTATCAGATCATGCATATAATTGTGGCCCAGAGCTGTCACTGGGACTAAACCAGCCAGGAGATCCACAGAGAAATGCAAAGCTTTACCTGCACTGCCCGGAGGAGCCCCTGCACTGTGTCAATGGGCAGAAAGGACAAATTGTCAAAGGTCTCTGTGACTTTGGAGGAGGATGTCTGAAGCACGAGAGGAGCAGACACAACAATGTTGGACAACAAGTCTGAAAAATGAAAGGACAAAAAGAACAGCTGATGCCAAGGGGCCAGAAAAGCCTGAGCAGAAGATGTCTCTAGAACTAACAGTTACAGACTAATCAAAGACCTTCCATGACACAGAGAGGTCATGGTAAAATGAGCATCGACAAACTGAGTCTACTGCAGGCACCGAGCGTTAAAAAAGCTCCCAGCCCAGCTGAAGGGCCTCACCCCACCAGAGGGCACTGAGGTGTAAGGGAAGAGGCTGCAGCACTGACATCCCAGCAGCCCCAATGGCTCCCAACCCCAAGGAGGAGGAGTAAGGCAAAGCTGGGAATGTGAAACTGATGATTCTGACTTTCTGTTCCTCAGCCGTTCCATGGCAACTGCCTGCAAACACACTTTTCACCTGTGATGAACACAAGGCAATCTGATGCAGCTGATACCTCAGTCAGAGGAGAAGGAACAACTGATTTTTTTGCCTTCAGGTCATTTCAGCAGGAGCTTCAGAAACCAAATCACATCCTGGGCTGCACCAAAAGCAGCTTGGCCAGCAAGTTAAGGGAGGAAATTCTCCCCCTCTGCTCCACTCTGGTGAGAGCCCCTTTGGAGTAGTGTCCAGCTCTGGGGTCCTCAGCACAAGCAGGACAGAGACCTGTTGGAGCAGGTCCAGAGGGGCACAAAAATGCTCAGAGGGCTGGAGCACCTCTGCTATTGAGATGGGCTGAGTGAGTTGGGGTTGGTCAGCCTGGAGAGGGGAGACCTTGTTGTAGCCTTTTGGCACTCAAATAGGGTTTATAAGATGGGGAGAGACTTCTTATCAATAGCTGTTGTGATAAGGGTAATAGTTTTAAACTAAAAGAAGGTAGATTCAAAGTAGATATAAATAAGAAGTTTTTTACAGTGAGGGTAGTGCAACACTGGCACAGGTTGCCCAGAGAGGTGGTTCATCCCCCATCCCTGGAAACATTCAAGGTCAGGCTGGATGAGGCTCTGAGCAAGCTGATCTAGTGGAAGATCTCCATGCTTATTACAAGGCAGTGGCCTAGATGACCTTCAAAGGTCCCATCCAACTCAAACCCAATTCTGTGATTCTATAATGTGTTTTGAGGAGCTGTGTTGTGACTGTCCACAGAGCAGAGCACTGTTCTCTCTCCTTCCTGTTACCTATGAAGTGGCTGACTGGAGATGCTGCTTTTGTGAGGACTCTGTTCAGGACCTGCTCAAGAATATCACTTCTGATGGGCTCATGAACCTGTATGAGGAAGAACAATAAATAAAAATCAAAACCTTTAAGATATTCCTGTACTTCACAGCACATTGTGCAGTACAAAGCAAATGCAGGTAAGCAAGGATGGTCATCAGAAGCCCCCTTTCAGCTAAATCCACACAGATTGATTCAGATTTCATCCCAGGACAATCAGAACCAGCACATCAAGGCACACACATAGTACACTCAGAACATAAAAGTTCCAGTCATCTATGGGATGAAAATTTACCAATTTGGTAAAGATGAACGAGTTTCAATCCCACCTTGTCAAATTTTATTTGTGCCTCTGAATTTCTCTACCCTCTCTACTTCTGCAGTTTCTTGGAAACTGTAGTAGGGATTACACAAGTATCATGACAGCTGGAACAGATTAGAATTACATCTTCATGAGGATGGCCTCTTTGGGCTGGAAAGGGGCAAATAGGAGACAAAATCTAGTATTGTTTGCAAAACATTCACAATGGATATAGCAGGCAAGGTTTTGGCACTGTTTACCAGGAGAGAATAAGAACAGAGTTATTCTACCCCCACCAAAAAAAAAACTTCTCCAAAACCTACATTACCTTAAATGTTTCTAGCAGGATACTTGCTCCCAGTCTGCAAGCCTGCTGGGCTGGCATTTTTGAAAGGCCATAACTGTTATCAGCAGCTTTTCCTCCAAAGGGCTTTTTTGGTTCATAGGATTCCATTAGGCTGAAGCCCAGATCCACCAGGCCCTGAGTAACATGGTCCCAACCAAATGCACTGAGGAAAACATTAAACAGATGAGGAAAGAGACAACTTAGTCATAGGAAAGTTTAGATCAGAGCAGAGGTAAAGTCTTCTGCAGTCATTCCTGGGTCCAAAGCAGCAGTGAGAGACACTTGATGACAGCAGGGAAGATGACAGCCCTCACAACCCTGTGACTGTCCTCAGGCTGAGGGACAGGTGCTCAGCACATCTCTGCAGTCCTGGTTCTTCACCAGAATTCGTTTCCAGCCCAAAGGTTTCCTCACCATTGGGAATGATCTCAGGGCTGACCTGAACATAGCAGCAGGCTGCAGTTGGGATGCACAAGTACCCTACTGATGTCAGGATCTTCAACTTGGAGGAAAAGAGAAGAGGAATGCCTCCCATCAAACTAAAGGACAACTGGTGACAGAGCAGAGCTATCCCACAGGATGTTTAAAGGACTAACCAGTGAACCAGACTAAACAGTGAACCTATTCCTCATCCCTTGATCAGAACACAAACTACAGCCAGCAGCATGACTCACACTGCAGATTAGGCCCTGATCAGTTTAATCCTTTGTACCACCAGACCCTGAGATTTGAGGTAGAAGGAGCAGATTTATACAGCTGCATGCTGTTGTTGTTTTTTTTTTAATTCACTAATATAAAACTGGGATAAAACCTTTGGATTTTGACACTGATCCCTGCCGGCACATGGTCAGAAGTATTTAGCATCCCAGAGTTTTCTAACAAAGCTGAAACTCTCCCCACTCCTAAAGCCCATTGAATGTTCTGCAGCACGTGGCAGCAGCTCACCTATTTTTCACCACTTCCAGAAGGACAGCAGTTATATCATATTGTTGAGGAAACAGATCCTGCAGAAACTTGGAGGCCTGAAGGAACTGCAGGTCCTTGCAGCTTCTTGTGATTGATGTTTTCAAGAAATCAAATATCTGGAACATAAAATCATTAAGTGTGAGGAAATGATCTTTGAAATGGGACCTGTATAGTCTTGGGTATGTTCCAGTAAGAGCACCAGCCAGCACCAGACACAAGTTCCACTACAGCCTGCCAAAAACCTTAACTCACTTCTTTGTCAGGACAAATACACCAGTCTCATTAAGTGCCTCAAGGGTGACTTGCTGCCAGATGCTCTTCATGTGGCCACCACAGAGCCAAAACATTAGAAAAATAAGACTGCTTTTCTTCTCATCCTACAATAACAGCCCACAGGAATCACTACTCTGGAAAATTGTGATATTGCTCTAGGGTCTTTTACAGTGTTCAGTAAAGTACAACATACCAATGATCTAACTGCCTACCCACGAGCATCCAAGCATGTTAAGCCTAATTCTGATGGGACTCTGACCTAACCATGCTTCCTTTCCTCTACAGGGAGTGCAGAGTGCATCCCCATGGAAGCTCTCTGCAAGCTTATCAAGCACATACCTGCTCTTGCAGTCTGTGTTTTACAGCAACTGACAGCAGAAGAGCCACGCTGAAGGGACACAGGGCTCTACCAGGGTCCTTCTGTTGCTCAGTCTAGGAAACAGCAAGGAGCAGTGAGAACACTTGCTATCTTCAACTGAAACACCCTGGAAATTCAGGAAGCCATCAGGTACATGTGTCTCCAAACATATCACAGCACTCGCTAAAGAGAACATGACTGCAATCATAAAAATTATTAAATCCCTTGTCCAGATAATAGACTAAGTTTTAAAACCCTGCTTCAGTATCTTCAAGAACAGGGTCTGCTCCATCTTTGCCATACCTTCAGATGTCTAATTAGCTCCTCACCCAGGTCCTGGTCCATGTTGATGACAGAGACAATGTGGAGAATGACGGTGCCTTCCACGTGGCGGAGCTGGTCCAGGGGCATCGTGGCCACCTCAAGGTCCTCTGACCTGTAAGTTTCACCAGAAAATAACAAGCCATCCAAAGCCAGAAATCATTCCTTATGGATCAAGAAGGATGTTCCTGTACAAGGTTTAATTGCTCAAATTGAAGGAGCCCTGGGCAGGACCAGTGTGACTACGAATACCCAGTCAGTAAAGAAAGGGGGTGACAGAGCAAGAACTTACTGTGGAACCCTCTGTTCTTCCTTCTGTCTCTTATCCAGCTGATTGAAAAAACTGATGATTCCTTCCAGAACAGTCTTCTTACTGCCCTGCAAGGCAGGACATTACATTAAGCCATTGCAGGGCCTGCAGTATGCCAGGGAACAATACTGAATTGATTCCCACACCTATCACAAATCTCAGGGTATCCTTAACTTCCCTTCATAAATTGCCAAGGCAGGTGAGCACTCCTGTATGGCTCATTTCCAGATTTCCAGTTTTCATATTTCTTTTGACTGCACTTATTTCTTTTGACTGCATTATCAAATAGCTGGAAAAAACTCAAGCTCTCAGATGTTGATTTTTTTTTTTTTGAAGTTGTTATTAATTAGAAAGGATCCTTTATGTTTTAATCAATTGGGAAGGCTTTCTAACTCCTAACCTTAAATCTAACAATACATCTTGGCCAGTGGACCCAAATGACCCTCTATAACACACATATAATTTGTCTTTGGATCATTTTGGCATTGACTTGGTCACAAATGAAGCAAGGAAAAGAGCCAGATCACCCTGATAAAGGGCAGAGATGTCCTTGGCAGCCTCTGCTCTGGAGAAGAGCACAGGAGATGACACATCCCCAGTACCAGTCAGCATAGTAGACAATCATAGTGCAAGAGCTATTATTATAGCATAAAGATCACAGAGAGTGAGTAAAAACACACAGAAAAAAACCCAATTCCCTCTGCTGTCTGTTAGGTCTGTGCTCATCCCTTATTTCTCAAAGGTTTACTTTTCTTGGAAGACCAAGATCCCTTTCTCTGAGCAGTCAGCTTCTTCAGGCTAGAGAGATTTAAAGGAAGTAAAACCTACTGATGTTCCATTGTGTCCCTACAGCATGGTTTGGGAACAATCAGAATTCCTGCCAAAATCCAGACTATAGATCACTCTGGACACTTTTTTTCTGATGAAATAAACCTGGGGGAAAATCCAGCTCCTGTGAGTGTTTACCTTTGCAGAAAGCAGCAGCAGCTGATAGACCAGAGGGGGAATTTCCTGCAGGTCTAATTTGGAGAACATCCTAAGGACCTTTTCTACCACAAACTGCAGCTCCTCTCCTGATAGTGGAATATCCCTGTTGAATCAAAGATTTATTTTTTTATATAAATATATTGTTTATTTGCCAAGACCCACTCACACATGGAATAAAAACCATGATGCCATGCCCAGATGTGTTCTGCACCCAAATGGATGTGGTGTGGATGCTCATTGACCAGTCATCCATGGTGCTTTGCTATGGTCAGACCTCCTATTTGTACTGCTTGTGAAATAGGACACAGAACCACAGCACAAGGTAATGTTGCAGAGAAAAAGAATTACCTGAACATGTTTGCAAGATGAATTACACATTGAGGATCCCACCTGGTAAAACAAATATATGTTGGAAGACTGAGAGCAGGCTGGATTATCATTTAACTCTTCCCTCCTACACAATTATTCAATGTCACCATTTTCCTGTTACGTTCTGATACTAAAATTAGAAGCCAGATTTCCACCAGAAATCATCAGCACCAATCTAACCACCCACATTTCCACAGTTCTGAACTGCCCCAGACCCTTTAGTCATGAAAGCCAGAAAAAAACAAGCACTTCCTCAGGCCAGTTCATGCAACAGTCTCTGAAGATCTGGGAATAGGGTGTTCCCTCACCTTCCCAGCTAGGGAAGACACAGATTCAAGGATGACAGGACACACAGCTCATGGTGATGCCTTTTTCCAAGCACAGTGTGAAAACACAATGTTTTGCCACGTAACCAAGACCTGCCAGACATACATACTTGATGGAGCAGAGGGTATTTATCAGCTGTTTCTTAAACTCTTCCCCATTCAGTTCACCTGAAAAAGCAAAAGTCTTAGCAGTTGGTTCCAGAGGAAGGGAGGACAAGCTGCAGAGGAGGAGCTGATAAGGGTTACCTTTTCCATAAGCCAGGTTCTCCTTTGAGCTGGCCAGTGCCGTGAGAACAGTGGAAAACAGCTCCAAGGATTTCCCATTGCTCAGGCTGCCCCCTTTAATGACATCCAAAAACAGGTTGGCAAGCTCTGCCAACGCGTGGCCTGGCAGCTGGCGGGCCTGGGGGAACATGCAACAGGAGAGAGCCTGAGGCAGTACACTGAATTCCACACAGACATCCACACTGCCACCAAAACCCAGCAGAAGACAAGATTTCTTACAGGGAAATGCTTCCTTTAAAGGAAAACTCAGCCCTGAGATCTCTGCTTTGTACTTTTCTCTACAGAATAGAGCAATAAATCAAGATTATGTGATTATAGGTTTAGAGTTTTAGCCTAAATACCTAAAGATAATCAAATTCACACAACAGAGCCAATCCACACCAGCTAATTTAGCCTAGGGAAGATCCATGGAAAGGATGCAACAACTAATCTTCCTCAGTGAGTTAGTGAAGTATCTCCATTTACATATTAAATTATACTCAGCAGAGCCCAGGAAAGCCAGCCCAAAGGAGCTTTACCTCCAGCATCAGCAGTCCTAGGATTTCAGACACCTTGCTCAAGTGCAGGTCCCCTGACTCCACTAGTGGGACGCAGTGCTTGTAAACCTGAAGTCTCCTGAGAACACCACTTCTCTGGGAACAGGGGGAGCCTTACAGCAAGCAAACAGAGAGAAAAAAAGAATGGGGGGAAAAGTTATGCAAGTAACAACATGCTGCTAAACTCCAGAAAATCAGCAAGGATAAACTGTCACCTGGCTGCAACTTCCTATTTTACCTATCCGACAAAATAAATAAAAAAACCCCCGGAGAACAGGAAATGAGATACTTGGATGAAGTAGTCGGCCACCCTGTTATCACATCCTGTGGTTCACTCAACCTGCTGCCGGAGATGAGGAAGTGTCAACATTTTGAGAAGAACCAGCTTGGCAATTAACTCTCATCTGGCCAGCTCGGTCCTAATGCAAGGTACCTAAGGGCTCTCAAAAGCAAATCGCACGGGGTCGTCACAACTCTAGTCCAGTTTGCTATCTCCCGGCATGTACTTATGGATGTCGTGTTCCCTGTGACAGCCCTGACGAGGGGGTTTCTTACCAAAAGCGACACGTCCCTGTGCTGCTGAGCACGGGCTGCTCCCACCAGGGCAGGGGTCGCAGCCCCCCCGAGCGCAGCTCGCACACCACCCACCTTTGAAGATCCCTCTCAGCAAAGCCGCCGTCTCCCTCCCCTTCAGGGCCTGCTTGGTCACCATGTCGCCCAGCTGCAAGAGAAGCGGACGCTGTGAGCCGCTGCCCGCCCGCGGAGCAGCCCCGGCGGCGCATCCCCGCCCGGCCCGCGGGCAGAGCGCACCTCGCCCTCCGCCAGGCTCTGCAGGGCCTCCTGCAGCCGCTCGGGGCCGGCCTCGGCCGCCAGCGACAGGATGCGCTGGGCCATGGAGCCGCGGGACCTCCCGGGACGAGCCGGGAGCGCCCGGCCGCAGCTCCGAGCCCCGAAATTCCCGCCCGGAAGTGCCCGCGCGTCACCCGGGGAACGGCTCCCGCCCGCAGCGAGCGCTTCCCGCCCCGCCGCCCGCGGGGCCGCGGGTTCGAGTCCCGCCGGGGCAGGCAGTGTCCCTGAGTCACAGAGCGGGTCTGGCTGGAAGGGACAGCGGTCGGGTCACCTGGCCCAGCCTCCCTGCTCACGTTCGTCCTAGAGCGCATGGCACAGGATTGCAGCCCGATGGTTCTGGAATCTCTCCAGTGAGGGGAAACTCCGCGGCCACCCTGGGCAGCCTGTGCCCGGTGCGTGGTCGCTGCAGAATGAAGAAGTTAATGGAGTGCGGTGCAGGCACGTGGGGTGCCGGCACATGGGGCGGACAGCCGGGGTATGGGGACATTTGGCACAAAGTGCCCATTCAGGGCCACCCCGCATCAGCAGCGAGTGCCACCCACGTGCGGTTCAGATACAGTCGAGTAAACCCTTTAATTCCGGGGGACACGAGGGGCGGCCTTCAGCGTACCAGGAGGGGTAGCCCGCCTTTAAGCAGCGGGATTTGGCCAAAGGATCCGGTGCCAGCACAACGTGGGAGCTTTCGCAAGCCCCGTGCTCACGTGGAGCAGGAGTTGATGCTGCTGAGCAAGGGGAGCGGGTTTGACAAGGGGCTGTGGGGTGTGGGATAATAAGAGAGATGCACTTCGGGCTCTGTCACACAGCACATCAGGGTGGATCCTCCTTGAGACCAGTTAGCCCAGGACAAAACACTCGCTTTGTGATGCCAGGGGCTGTACGTGTGTCTGCAAAACTATTCACCTGTGATGACCATGCTGGCCAGGATGCCCAGGTGGCCCAGGGATCACAGGTTCTCTCTGGCACCCCAACAGAGCATTATCTGGTCTATTTGAGAAGCCCCATGGTGATGATGTACCCCTGTTATGCGCTCTCTTGCCCTGAGCCTGCACACAAAGGTCCAAGGAGCTGTAGGAGGGAGCAGAGCCTTGCACCAGGGCTGGTGTGGAAAGGGGATGGGAGGGTTGGGGGTCTCCTCTGAAGAGCTGTGCACAGTGCCTCTGGCCACAGCAGCATTGCTCAGGATTTTGGTACAGGTCCAAATTTCCCCCACCTTTCCTCTGGAGTCTCGTGCCTTCCTCCTCCTCCCTCCCTCCCATCGGGGTCTCAGCTCTGCTCGCAGGACAGCCCTGTGTGAAAACCAAATCCGTAAATCCCAGAGGCATTACAAAACATGCCTTGTGTAAGCCCCTTCAGCCCTGCTCTGGTGCTTAGCCCGGCCCTGCCACCTCCCCAAAATCCCCATCGTGGTAAGAGCCTGGCCAAGCTCCTCTCCTGGGCTTGAGCATAGCTCCATCCTCACCACATCTTCACCCAGCTCCCACAACCCTTGACCCAAAGAATTAAGGCTGCAAGGGCTCTCCTGCCTATGTAGCTTCAGCATGCTGGGGCATCCCAGAAAATCCATTTTGCCACCCTGCTGGACTCACCTTTGTTTCTCCCACATCCTCGGGTTCCCCTCTCATGGGTCTGTGGCATCTCCCTGGGGGTGGAACGAGTTTCAGTTCCCAGAGCTCTGAGCAGTTAATCATCATTTGAGGGCATTGTGGAAATTTTGCCTGTCTCTCTCTCTCTCTCTCTCTCTCTCTTTTTTATTTTTTTTTTTTTAATTGAAAGGGGCACTGTTGCATGCTGGTTTGGGAGGCCTCATAGGGGAGGAATTGGAGAGCCTCAGGAGCATCCTCTGCCACAGACCCATCACTGCAGCTGGACCCTGCCCACACAGCCAAATTCACAGCAGGACCTTGCCAGGGTTTTTGGGGCAGAAGCTGGGGAAGAGACCTGTCCTGCTCACCCCGGGGAGCAGGCTGGGATGGCAGGCTGCCCACCACCTGCCTCTGCCCCTGCCCCGTGCTAATGAGCGAGTTACACAACAAGGAGCTTTTATACTTTGTTAATCGGGTCCAGCATCCAGCCCGCCTCTCCACGCACACTCCGGCTGGCGCTGGAGCCCCAGCTCCCTCCTTCCCTCTCCTTAGCTGCCTTTTGTAATGTTTTAATGGGGTTTCTTTCCTGGGCTGTGCTGACTTAATTACAAAGCTGCAGTGAGTTGATGCCTTGTGACGGTCTAATCCCAACCCGGTGACTCTACAAAGCTTTCGCCCGGTTTCCTCACTGCTCCACTCCGGCCTCGCCAGCCCTGCATCCATCTCAGCTCTGCACACTCACCTTCTGAGGACAGTTCAGCTTCTTCCTCTTCCTGGTGAGTATCCAGGACATTTTTCAACTGAAAGAACTGCGTTGAGGACCATCATCCAGCCCTCATCCATCCAGTGCCAGGATGAGTTCCTGGCACTTCCAGAGCTTGCAGTGGTTTTAGAGCCTGGAACAAGGGGATGCCTATCCACTTCCCAGGAGATGGAAGGAAAGAGGATGCCCTTGGGAAATGGTTGAGCTGGAGCCAAGCATCCCTCACACAGCCTGAGCTTGGAGCTGGTCCTACAGCCAGGCAGGGGTAGATATTGGAGGCAGGATGAAGGCAGCCCTCCTCCTCATGGATGGAAACAAGGTGTTTCACCCAGACTGCATTGGAAAGATGCTGAGTGGTTTATAGTCCAGCCTTGCAGTTGGTGGAGCAGTGAGACTCGAGAGTTTGGGGAATACTTCAGGGATAAGTATTTATTTTGGTAATATTATTTATTTTGGTAATATTATTTATTTTGGTAATAGAAATAAAAGGATGAGCTGGCTGCCTGGCCAAAGTTGGATGCTTGCCTCTGACCATGTGGAGGTTGTCTGAAACAGAACAGTGCTGGGTGAGCACACGCTGAGATGCCCCCAGCCCAAAGAGGAAAGGCAGAGTGAGAAAAACATATGAAAGTATCAGATGATCAATACACAGATTTTTAAGCTGCTTTTGCAAACATCCCTGGTGTTTCTCCAGGCTGCTCAGCCTCCTCGGGCAGGCAGAGATGCAGGCAGTAGGTGATGGAGCTGAGGAGGGTTGGGGTTGTCCTCTGGACACCCACTTCTGTCCCCATCTGTGCAAGATGGGCAGGGAATGGGGCATAAGGGGGGCCGTGGAGACCATTTGGATCCATGCTGATTCCTCCTTCCCTCTGCCAGTGCCCTGCTGCCGACAGAAGACAGAGGACAACATGTCTGCAGTTGTGAGTACTGTCCCCACGCTGCCCCATCCTCTGGGCTCTGACCATGCCCTCCTTGCAGTGCTGGGATGGGGTGCACAAGGGTGCACCTGAGTCCAAGCAGCACACAGTCCATCCCTATCCCACTGCACCCCCTTGGGTGTGTGTGTGGGGGCCTCTCCCCTTCCCTGTAGCTCCCAAGGAGACTTGCAGTGGGGCAGGGAGCTGGGGGGCTGTCTGGGGAGCGCCCACACCCTCTCCTCCCCGCAGACGGGCACGTTCCGGATCGTGTCGGAGGAGGAGCAGGCGCTGCGCACCAAGCTGGAGCGCCTCACCACCAAGGACCACGGCCCCGTCTTCGGGAGGTGCGAGAAGATCCCCCCAC
Source organism: Alaudala cheleensis (assembly GCA_013398995.1). Classification (NCBI taxonomy): domain Eukaryota; kingdom Metazoa; phylum Chordata; class Aves; order Passeriformes; family Alaudidae; genus Alaudala; species Alaudala cheleensis. The sequence goes on from VWYE01020833.1 coordinate 88,589, forward strand.
ACACCCTGCAGAAGGTAAAGCAGCCGTGGGGAACGGGGGGCAGCTGCAGCCCGAGGCTCCTGCTCCTCAGGGGCCAGAGGAGACCCTCGACTGTCTCTTGCATTTTGGGGGGAATGCACTTAGGAAAATGTCTCAAGCTGGGGGCTTGAGTGACCCTGCCCTCCCTGTGCCGGGATGCTGCGAGGAGTTTTACCGTCCTCCCCCAGTTTTTGGGTGCCTCCACGACCCCCAGGGTGTTTTAGTGGGTGGCGTCACGGTGTCCCCTCTCTGTTCCCCCCAGGCCAAGGATGAGCTGAACGAGACGGAGGAGAAGAGGGAGGTGGCGGTGAAGGCGCTGCGGGAGCTGGTGCAGGAGCGGGCGGGCGGAGAGGACGTCTGCCAGAAGGTGGCCGAGAAGGTGCAGGAGAAGGACGACTCCTTCCTGCTCCGCTTCATCCGTGCCCGCAAGTTCGATGTCCACAGAGCCTACGACCTGCTGAAAGGTGGGGAGGGGTCCTGGGCTGTGGTGCTGGATGAGGATGAGGGTACACATCCCCCAGCAGCTCCCAGTCCTGTGCTGGGGCCTCCTAGCCCAGACTGGGCTGTGCTGGCAGAGCAGGATCCTGATATAGGAAGGGAATGAAGAGAGGGGATAAATAGAAAAAGTCAGGGTTTGAAGAGAGGGGTTAAATAGAAAAAATCAGGGTTGAAGGGCTTGGAAAGCTGTGATGGGGAAGGAAATAAATGAGGGTGACACCAGGCATACTGCTGCACCAGGGCAGTCCCATTCCTTGCAAATTTGATCAAACAAAATAGAAAAACCCCCCATATTTGGTGATAATTTCATTCATGCAGCAAATCCAGGTGGCTTGGGCTGCATCCCCTTGAGACCCCCATGCCCTGTACATGCCCTGCACTCCCCCCTCTGTACCCCTGTAAGGAGCCAGTTCTGCACCCTCCCCATGCCAGTGTGCACAGTGCCTGGGGGGCTCTGCACCCCTGGGACACCTCTAGGTCTGGGGACAGGTTGGGGTGCTTGTGGCACCCTCTTGTCTCACTGAGAGTGACCCACAGGGATGGAGGGGGAGCAGAAGGGCAGCCCAGAGGGTAGCTGCTGACTGGAACCTGCCTGGCTCCAGCTCTGCTCTTCTTTGTGTCAGCTTAGGGGATAATGAGTTGTAATTATCAGTGCTGGCTCTCAGACGAGCTCTTTTGTTTGCCTGCATTTTCCCAGGATGAAATTCCTTATTTTGTGCCTGCAGGGTGCCAAGAGAGGGTAGATTGGGGCTTTCACCCAAACAGGGAGGAAGGGGAAATGAGGGGGGAAATTACTTTACTTGTGGAGGTGTTGGAGAGAAAGCAGGTGTGGGACGCTCCTGGCAAGGGGAGGGGATAACACCAAACATGCTGGGGCTGGTCTGCTGCCGAGCTTCTTTTTCCCCCTTTGCTGGAGACCTGACCCATGTGGGAGAGCTTTCTCCGGCTCACCAACAGCCCATCCCGTCTCTGGCAGCTTCCCGAAGCTGGGCAGGCAGCCAGTTTTGCCAGTGTTTGCCTCCCTCCAGGCTACGTGAACTTCCGGCAGCAGTACCCCGAGCTGTTTGACAACCTGAGCCCCGAGGCCGTGCGCAGCACCATCGAGGCCGGCTACCCCGGCATCCTGGCCAGCAGGGACAAGTACGGCCGGGTGGTGATGCTCTTCAACATCGAGAACTGGGATTACGAGGAGATCACCTTCGATGAGGTGAGCCCAGCTCAGAGGCTGCTCCCACAGCAGAGAGGTGCTGCTGCTGCTGGGCTTGTCCCTCTCGGCACGTCTGAGCACATGCATCCAGCCATAGAGGTGGAAGCAAATCTGTGGCCCTTTGCATTTATGCCTTGAGGGAGCCTGGGAGAGCAGGGTCTATCCCAAAGGATGCAATGCAGGATGCATGCCAAATTCAGGGTGTGCATCCCCCAGCCCTTGTAACAAAGGCTGAAGAAAGGCACCACACCTTTAAATCAAGGGTAGAGGAGGAAACTGAGGCATAGGGCACGGAAAGGGCTTCTTGGCAAAGAGGTCTCCAGGCATGTAACTCACAGCTTCTCCCAGTTTCCTTTTCTGCTCAGCTCTGAATCTGGTCTCATATCACTGACCCAGATCTTTTGCTCACAACTTGAAAAGAAAATGTGGTCACCCCTTCCCTGCTCTGAAATCTAGGGGCTGGCTGTGACAAGCAGGCTGGAGTCCAACAGACCCTGGATAACACTCCATGGGACTCTCTCTGGGCACCCCCTAGGGTCTGTGGGAGGTGGGACCTCATACAAGACCCTGCTGTCTCTCCTCTCCATTAGATCCTTCGTGCCTATTGTATTATCTTGGAGAAGCTACTGGAGAACGAAGAGACCCAGATCAATGGGTTCTGCATCATTGAGAACTTCAAGGGCTTCACCATGCAGCAGGCATCAGGGATCAAACCCTCCGAGCTCAAGAAGATGGTGGACATGCTGCAGGTGAGGTGGCAAAGTCTGCATCCAGCAGTGGCAGAGGGGACCCTGGGGAAGCAGGGAGCTCAGAGAAGGGAGGTGGCAGTGTTTGGGATTGCCACCATGCTGGAACAATGAGAAGCACCATGGAGAGGCTGTTCCCCATCACCCTCTCCCTGCCTCACCAGCTAATTGGCTTAATCCTGCAAAATTTTCCACCCCCCCCATCTCCCTGCCTTCTCAAATGCCTGACCAGATGCAGTGCTACCACTCCTTGCAGAATCCTAGGGCATGGCCTGGAGGTCTTTCCTCATGAGCCTCCCAGCCCAGCCTGGTCCAGGCTGCATGGAAACTTACAGGCACTCCAGGATTTCAGCCCTTGGACCAAATGCCAAAGACACTCAGCTCTTCCCCGGAAAGGTCCTTCTCGTGGAATGGGAGCAGTGAGCTGTCTGGGAGGTTCTTCAGCTCCCTGGTGCTGCTGAGGCTGGGATGGTTGATCCTCTGGGTCAGAACAGAAAGGGGCCATCAAATAGAGAAGGGGATGTGGACCAAGGAGAGTTGTGGCAGTGCTGGTGTATCCATTGCTGCCTGCTCAGATCTGGGTGGACAGCACCATCTGTAACCACCTGTGTATGGGTTTGGGATCCTAGGATTTGTTCCCAGCACGGTTCAAGGCCGTCCACTTCATCCACCAGCCTTGGTACTTCACCACCACCTACAACGTGGTGAAACCATTCCTGAAGAGCAAACTGCTGGAGAGGGTGAGTGTGGGACAGGGACCTGCAGGCAGAGGCACGTCCTTGGCTGAAACAGAGCAGTTGGGAAGAGCTGCCCTGGACCTCCCATCTCCCTCCAGGTCTTTGTGCACGGCGAGGAGCTGGAATCCTTCTACCAGGAGATTGATGCTGACATCCTGCCAGCAGACTTTGGTGGCAACCTGCCCAAGTACGACGGCAAAGCCACCGCAGAGAAGCTCTTTGGGCCCCGCATCGAGGCCGAGGACACGGCTCTCTAAGGCAGGAGCCTGCTGCCCTCCCCTGTCCCACAGAGGTGGCCTCTAGCCCCAGCCACCTCCCTCCTGTAGCATTGGTTGAGTGACTGCTCGTGCTGAGGCATTGCTCCAGGCCTCTCCCTCCTGTCCCCACTCCAGGCAGTGGCTGTCCCTGCCAGGCACAGCACCCTTCCCTCTGGAGCCCGTGGAGAAAGGAGGCCACCAGCCCTCCCCCACAGCATTTCCTGGAGCTGCGAGGGGAGGACAGAGTGTCTGCTCTGGGAAGGGAGGGCTACAGCGAGGGAGAAATAAAGTGTTGAACAGCAGAGCTCTGCAGTCCCTCATGCTGAGGAACAGGGGCACAGCTTTTTGGGTGCTGGCTGCCTTGCTGGTTCTAAGGAGACCCCTGTCCCCTCATCATTGACTACTTTGGCAGTGGGACCAGGGAACTGCCCATCTCCATCCTCCCTGCATTCCAGATCAAGTCCCTTTCTTATCAGAGAAAGGACCCCCTGTTCTTTGTTATCTAACCAGGGAAGAGAAAACAGATGCAAACAAAAACTCAACCAGGGTCCCAGGTGGAGCTGTCTCTGCCTAATTCCTGCTTGGGCAGGGAGGAGAACAAGCTGCAGTAGCCACTGAGACTAGGAAATGGATTTTAATCATAAAACAATTGAAATACAAGCAGAATGTACCCTCCTAAATCCTTCAAAAGCCTCAGCACAGTTGTGTCTCCTAGCACTGCACTGTGAAAGGGATCTCAGTCAGGGAAGCCCCACCAAAAGTCACCATGGAGAGCACAGGACCCTGTGCAGCAAACAAGCTGCACCTGACACTAATTACACTGTGCTCAGGTGGGGAGGAGGGAGGCAGAAGTAACTGTCCCAAGGGAGTCTGTTCTGGTTAATGAACCAGGCACCTCCTCCAAAAAGCCAACTGGACACCCATTCCCCAGACCATCTCCTCCCTTGGCCAGCAGCAGGGCTCTCTCTGCCCAGGTTACCTTCTCCCTGAGCCTGGTCGCACAGTGTGTCCTGTCCCCCTCCCAGCTCCACACGGGTTCTTTTCAGCAGCCAGATCAGCCCCCACCCGAAGCTGGCTGGGGTGGAGGGTGCTGACAGGAGCCACATTCATCAGGGCACTGGCTCAGGCTCAAACCAAACAGGACATGGGCTCTGAAGCCACAGGGAGGATGGGGCCTGTCTGGGGTTAGATCTGTTTGCTCCAACCTCAGCTGCTTGGTGAGTCCATGCATGGCAAGCCCCAAAGCCTGAGGCTGTGCCAGCCTTGTGCAGGAGTCTAGAGACAGAGCAGAAGGCACCTCTCCACCTCCTTTGGCTCCTTTCTGTGGCTGGGGCCATCCCAAGGAAACCACGTGTGACAAGCCTGCAGCCACCAGGCCAGTGCAAACACAACAGCACAGCTTGCCTGGGAGGCAGAGCAACTGCAGCTTGTGGAAACAGAACAAGGGGGAAAAAAGCCATGCACACAGACAGGAGTATCACATTGCTGCCTCTGGGATTTGGGCTGGGGGAGTCACAGCTCCTGGGAGGTGCCTGTGGCTGCTCACCCCTCCTGTGACAAATTGTCAGCCAGGAGCTGGCTTTGATGGGGAGACAGAGCACAGCAGAGCTGGGAGCTGAGAGACTGACCAAGGCAGGGAGGAGTTTTGATGTGGATCTAATTCACAATGGCCAATAAATGACACATTAATTGTCTCCCACAGAGCACCCAGTGCAGCTACCTCAGCAGGTCACCAGTCCCAGTTCCCTCCACAACTCTCTCCCTTGGGCTGTGGATAATAAACCCCACATTGGTGAGGTGTTAGGGTCAGGTGAGCAGTGCTTTTGTATGCCCTAGGCTCAAACATGTCACTGTCCTGGCCAGAGATGCTGGTTTGTGTTTCTTCTGCCAGCAGCTGAAATATTAGGAAATGCACTTACTCTCACATTGGGAATAATAACAGATGTTCTATTCCACTGGCAAAAATAACTTTTTTCAGTTGTTTCATGACAGATGAGTTTTTTTTAAGCTGATGCCATACCCATTCTCCACCAGAGTGGCATCAAAGACCTCTTCTTGGCCAGAAGACAAAAAGCAACCAGGAAAGGCACCATGAGTGCTTGTATCACCTTCCCCCCCCCAGCCAGCTCCCCAAGCTGGGCCTCAGGGAAGACTGAGAGCCTCTGCCAACATATGGAACTTCACACACAGTCACTACATGTAGCACTGATTTCAATAAGTCCTTTATTTTTAAATAAAGAAACCCCACTGAATCAAAGATAACAAAATTACATTTTGTTCTGCAATGACTTCCATTTTACAACACACAAGAACAAAAAAATTAAAGAAAAAAATCAAAGACAGTTTATATATATTTATATATAATTTTAAAGGTAAACATCAGCAGATATAGAAAAATTGCATTGCTAGTTGCAAATCATCTCCCCTGCAGCTCTCAGCTCCAGAGAATCTGACTCAGAACATGGCAGCAGGGAGGGTGTCTCAGTATACATGCTTCTTCAGGGCAGCATTTAGTGATAGTTACAGAATATAATTTTGCCAAATTGAAAATGTTTTCATAGTCAACTGCTCACCAAGAATGCTGGAAGTCACTCTGCCTGTTGTAACACAGCTGCATGAGAAAAACAAGGGCACAGGTCTCCTCTTCCCAAGCTCTTTACACACCTTTTTGGCTAGGAACTTTCAGAGAAAGGTTATGCTTTCTCAAGAAGAATGGCTAGAGATCTGTCACTGGGAATTACAGTCAAGCTGTCATGTAACACAATAAGAAAATATGCCCCTCTGGAAAGTTGTTGACTTGGGCAAAGCAGTAGGATTTGGTTATATCAAATACAAATGGGTTTTATTTGGCTTTTTTTTTTTATTTTAAAGACATTCTAGTTGACAGGAACCTTGAGAAGGGTCAACATCCCAGTAGAACTATAGTAGAGATCCTAAAAGAAAATTCTGTATCTCCTCTCTGGTCATGCAAGAACTCTGATTACAATGGAAACTTGTCAGTCAGACCAAGGCAAAGGGGCTTTGTGCCACAGATGTTCAGGATAGCTCCAGAAACCTTTCCAGCACAGCAAGGAAAGCTGGCAACTGCTCTGACTCATTGATGGCACTTGTGCCTAAGCTCCCCTAACAGCTGAGGAAGTCCAGGCCAGTGTCACTCCCATCCCCAGAGAGAAGAGGGTACAGTAACAGGACACCCTCCCTTGGGCTGGTGCTGCTCTGAGGCATTCTAAGCTTGGAGAAAAATCATAAAGTCCTCACACCAAGAAGGGCTGTTTGCTTTTCACCTAGAAGCCATGAAAGAGACACTGCTTTGAGTCACTGTGGCTCCAGCACCTTCCCAAATGAACCAACCCACACGAGGGATACAGACACGTGGAGTATGACTCAAGCCAGAAACAAGATGTTCTTCACAACAAATGACTTGCACAGGCAGCACAAGGCTCAGGCTTTCTCTGGTCTCACAAAAAAAGGACTGAAGAATTTCAGTAAGCTCCAGACAAGCACAGCATTTCCAGAAAAACTTGGAAGCAATCCAGGTGACTAAACTGCCAATTAAGTCCTGAGGATGGTACTCTCTGCTCTTTCCTTTGAGATGTAGCCACTTGAGCAATCTACCTCCAGCCACACTGCTGGAGTGTTAATAGACACAAAAACTTTGGGATTGCAGGATAACAAGTCACACATTAAGCAAAGCAAACCCTGCTTCTATGACTCAATTCCTACTGCTAGAGGAGCAGAGAGCTGAAGGTGATCCACTGCTTATATACATTGTTATTTTAAGCCTTGACATTGACTGTAGCCAGTTGTAGGCTGCACACAAAGGTCCTTTAAGCCAGCACTCAGTTGTACAGTGTGCATCACTGGTGTGTCTCAGTGTCTGAAAATTCATTTACCAAAAAGCAAAGCCCCAAAAACTCTGACAGAGCTGTCACTGAAGTCTCTAGATATGCTGATGTCAAGGGAGGAGGAGGAAAAGGGCAAGGCACCACGTGTCAAAGGGCTGTGGTCTAGGAACTTGTGGCAGACCCAGGACAGATGACACAAAGGTAGCTTGGCTAAATTCAGTACTGGAGTTAATAGTTCCCAACATTTTTATTTAATGCCCTGTCTTTGTAACCCATATCTTCATAAACAGGAACTGCAGAAAAACACTCAGGAAAAGGACTGCAATCCTGCAGATGTGTTCGCCTTTACAGTGCAACTACAACACTGCCAGACCCACCAGAAAACCTCTTGATTCAGAAGCTAACAAAGGGACAATTAAAAATGCTGGCACAGGGCTGTTGTAGTGGAAGCTGAAGTTCCTGGTGTTCAGTCAGAGCAAGTCTGAGCTGCTTATTTACCATCTTCAGATATCTCCAGAAAAATGGCAAAGGTGATGGTTGGACCAGCCTAACCATCAAAGAGTAATAGTTCTGCAACTTGCTGTCTGATTGAGAAGGTCCTCAGGGTTCATGTTCAAGTGCTACTTACATTCAGTGATGGGGAAGGTGTGTTTTCCATGAGAATACCCATGGAAGGGCTCTTCTAATGATTTTTCTAATCCCAGTTTGAAACTAAGCAGAGCACATGTCAGATTCACCATGCTGTAATCTTGAACTGCTCTGTCAGACCACACTGCAGTGATCTACAAGAGCACACTTCAGCAGCCTCATGTGTTTTGACAGGAGATGAAAGACTTCACCTCTCACACTGAAGAATTCAGACTGCATTTAACTGGGTTCACTGGGCAAATAAAGACCACCTGCCCACATAACAAGACTACTGTTGCCTTATTTTGGGAGATAAGAGTATTTCAGATTAGAACTGGAAAAAATCCCAGGTATCAATTATACATCATTGCCAGTAGCAAGATTTAATACATAACTTAAAGATCTTTAGGTAACATGAACTACAGCTTAATTCTCCCCTCTTCTAGTTCCCCAAGACCTCTAAGTGACTGCTGCAAGTCTGACTACAAGTCTTGCTTTGAAAGAAACATCAAATTTGTTGAGATGGAGAGAATAGTTGGATTTTTTTTACACTGCTTCCACCTGCAGGCTTAATAAGCTGAACCTCAAGCTCTTGAAACCTTGCACAAAAAAAGCCACAACAAAAGTTGTCCTTCCCCAAAGAAGCCAGACTCAGTCAGGTCACAAGTGATTTGAACAGTTTTAGATTCAAGTGCAAAAACAGGGCAAAGGAGCAAGACAGAGACCCACAGTACTTCTGTAGCTGAGAGTTTCAGAAATTCCACAGCACTGGCACTTCTGAAGTAATGAAGGCTTGGGTTGTGGGGCAGGAAGGAATACTCCTCAGAAAGGCTTTCCAAGTTTAAAGAAAAATCTCTACTTGATTAGACAAAGCTACAGCTCCTGCTGCTCTGAGAACTGCCCAGTTGCTCACCTCATTTTGGGAGACTTAGACACCTAAATTTACACTGTATCTATTTGATGTGTACATGTGTTGTTTACACTCCACTTCTGCTGAAGCGAGAAGATATTTAAGTCATAGCCAATGAATATTACATGAACACTACTTAAGCAAAAATACTGAAATGTCTTTTATGACATACTTTAGTGATGCAGTATGAATAAGAGCACAACAACACAGAGACAAGATATCCATCAGCTAAGAATATCCTTGCTAACTGATGCCCTAAAATAGTTCTTAAGGAACAGCCACTAGCACAGCCAAATCTTGCTGTAGCTTTACTTAGTTTCATCTCCTCTTTGAAGAAAAAAAGAAGCCCAGATTTACTAAGGAGAATGTGCAGATACCCACAGCTCATCGTGGATCACAGGCCAAGGTGTTTGGCCTAAGGCAAATGAAAGGAATTTCCTGATATGACAATGCACCTTTGCTACAATAGTTAATTATTGCTTTATTAAAATGAAACCCCACCTACTCAACCTACTGAAGTTCAGGGACAGGGCAGTCCAGAAGGCTTGTTCCCTAGGTTTGCTGTTACCAGACTGAAGACTTGCAGCTTGTTTCACCCTTAAGCTATAAATTAAAGTGCCTGGAACACAGACCAAGGCTGAAGCAATAAAGTGCTGATGAGGGAAGTGTGACAGGAAAAGAACTTCACTGACACTGTGATAAAGAAATCCTAAGGATGAATTAATGACACTACAATATTGACAGAACAAACAGTAAGGAAAAGAAAAAAAATATTTTTACCATTAGTTTCAGTCTCCAGATTGTCATGGGACAACTTTCCTTTAATAAGGTCTTGGCACAGACCATAACTGCCACTTGAGGGAAAAGCACAGGTGAGCAGCCAGCTTTCCTGCAAGCAGCTTTCACACTTCACTTTGCACATTAAAACTAGAAGGGGATGTCTGGTTGTGGAAAAGAAATTCTAGTGAGAAAGAGCCCAGTGTCTTACTGGAGCCAGTAATCCTACAGCACTACACAGATCGGGAAGTAGTCAGCCTTGCAAAGATGTCATTTCAGTTGCACAGGGCTGGAGACATCCAGTTCCATATCAACTGTAAGGCAAATCACATGCCTCAAACTCACTTGATGCTCTGAAAGCTAATGGGAAGAATTTTGGTATTATTTACCCTGATATAAAGGGAGTAAATCTAAATAGATACACCCTACCCCCCACCAATTAATCCCTAGGAGAGTACCATAGCTCTCCATGAAATATTCTTTCAAACCAATTGAGCTCACAGAAAAAAAATCCTGCAGATTCTTAATCACAGGTTTCCATTTGGAAGCCAGAGCCAGCTTTAAAAAGCCCCAGGTCAAACAAAGAATCCAGTACTGAAAAGATAACAGTATTTAAAAAGAGGCAAAGATGACAAGGAGGTGACTGATCAGGTCCTGGAGTGAGAACATGTTTACATAGAAACATTAACTGGCATTACCAGGCTGCATTTGCTCTAATTGGAGACCCAGCAGAAAGTCACCCCAATCCACTGACAGCTCAAGCATGGAAAAGTTGAATGTCTTTAAAGTGATTCACTTGTGCAAGTGCATTCCTAGGTACTGAAATGTTTCCCTTGAGATGGTGCAAAGCTGACACTACACTTGCAAACAAGCATCTGTTTTTCCAAGCCACACTGTAGTGGCTTACAGACTAACTCTCACTGGCTTGTGGCTTGGTACAGGGATTTTCCAGCACCCAGAGAGAGAAGAGGGCCACAGTTATCCCATCATCTAGACCTACACAAATGCTGCAGATCAAGTTTTTGACCAGCAGGTAAAGAGATTTTGACATGTGAAACTTCTGCTATATTAAAGCAAGCAGTCTTTAGCTCAGTAGCCCTGTAGCAAGCTACAGTCAGCAACCCAATTCTTCAAGCAGAGCAGTAAATTACAAATCCACATGACTGGATATCCAAAGAGGCTCTGACCAGATGTTAACCTCTGCTTTAACTCCATTTTGGAAAAAACACATGGTGATCAAACTCCAGCTATAGGATATCAAGGAGAATGGAAACCTGAAGCAGCAGGTGAGGGAACAAGATGCTCCCAAACAGAGAGATATACTGAAGTGATCCAGAGTCTTTGGGTTGTTACTCCTGGCCAGACACAGCCTGCTCAGAATCTGAGCAGTGAGGCTTTGTCTTCTCCCACTGGCAGATGGCATTGGCATACTGTACCACCAGCTTATCCATCCAGGTGAGAGGTTCTGGGAATAGCACAGACCCCTCAAAGAATCCCAGGTGGCCTCCATGAAGGGGCAGCACATGCATGACATTCTCTCTTTTCTCTGTAAAAGAAAAAGAGGCAGAAAGTTCCAGAAGGTTAGCATCTTCAAGCTGAGAATGAAAGCATCTTAAGTTGCCAGGACAAAGGCTGCCCAAGAGAAGCCAGCAATACCTGTATTGCTGTAAGAATGGTCATTCTTTGACAAATGAGCACCTTTAACTCACACCCACTGGAACTAGGACTATTTGCATCATGTCAAGCTGCACTGACAGTGCATCAGCCAGTGAAAAACTGTGCTTGCTTCTGTCTGAAAGCAGCTGGGGATAAATTCTCTGCTCACAGCCTCTGACCAGGAAAAAAATGAACCCTGCTTCCCTCCCTGTGCACCCACTCCTTGTGTGACAAAGCAGCAGCAGCTCCCTCTTCTGAGCTTCTTAGGATAATTTACCTTTTTTCCTGGTTTGAAGACAGACAGCTCAACTCCTTCCAAGGGAGAGATCCCAGTTCAGTTCCAGGTGACAGAGCCATTACCCAACTGTCCCCATTTCATCAGCAAAGGGGGTGTTTATCTGTGCTTCACCCAGACTGCCACCACTACCCATCTCCCTACTAAATCCCAGTGAGCAATGGAGATGTGAGGAAAGCTTTTTTCACCCAAGAATGTAACCTGCTGCTATCAACACAAGCTACAGGTGCCTGAGAGGACTGAAGTTCTTCCTGCTCAGGCTTAGCTTTGTTAGTTCTAGCAACTGGTGACTTAAAGAGGCTCAGCACACCTCCCACAGCTTTACAGACGCAAGGAGGCAAGTTAAGCTGCTGTGAAATCAGGAACTGGGATGTGATGTGATAAGCAAGCTGTACTGACACCAATATGTACAGCTTGAGGAGACTGTTTCAGCATACCTGAAAGAGCTCTTGGAATTGATAGAAGACTCTCATGGACAAGAGGGTCATCAGCAGCATTAACCAACAGAAGAGGAACATAGATCTGCATCAGGAAACATGACATGAAAAAAAACAGAAAGGGATTAGTATTTGAATGCCAGTCTACCAATTATAAAAGTATCTTAGTGTAATTCAATTAAGATTTCTTATTTCAGAGTTAATTTTTTCCTCTAACCCAGTTGTAAGAAAGAGGCAGAGAGCAAACAGACTGAGTCTCTATTCTTAGAATTGAAATAACTACACCCTTTTTTTTGCTCTGCATTGCTTTGCATATCAGGCAGCTATTGCCAGCTCTGTTATGGACACCTTGGGTAAAGTCCAGGAAACTCCCTTGGAACATCTCCATTCTCTGGTCAGTAGAAAAAGGAGGAATTGATATCAGTTCCACTTTGGCAAAACTTTGCTCGAGCATCTGCCTGTCAGTGTCCTGAGTCTTTTCCACAGTACCCAGTCAGCCTTTCTTCCTTGAAGGAGCTGGCACCCATTTCCCACTTTATCCTCACACACTCAGAGCAGTTCAGCTGAATGTGTGGCTTTTATCTCCATCTTTTGGGTGCTACCACCTGCCAGAGTTATAAACACTTAAGAACCCAGAGAATTTAGCCCCAGTGTTAGAGGTAGCAAGATCTGAAATACCACTCAAATATACTGTGCCTGATTATTTCTGAAAACCCCAGCTAAGACATCTGCAGGTGTCAACAAGAGGAACCACAGAGTACTTTCCCTCCAGTGCAAGAGCTTACCCTGTGCAAGTACTGCAGGCAACTTTCCTCTTCATAGTACTCCTTCAGTGAGCTGTAGCCATGGAATTTCCTGAAACAGAGTGGATTGTCATTAATATCACCTGCTTCAGCCATGTCACTATTACTTTTAAGTGAGGACATATATGCAGAAACAGGAATGATGTCTCAATTTTCACAGACTTTTTTTTAATACCCAGTCTCTTTGCAAAACATGCCTTGATGATTTCTGTGCCTTCTCAAACATTCTGAGAGCATGGGCAAGTCAAACATGCAAAACTGAAGACCAGCAGCCTTGTGTTTCCTTTAAAACACCCCACTTTACTTAATTGTACATGTGGACGAAAAGAAGTTATAATCTTGTTCATCTTTCCCTAAAAGTCTTTTCAAACACAAACCCAGCACAGCTTATGAACCTCAAACTTAGCAGACAAGTTGCCCAGAATTCACTGTGGTTCTACTTCTTTGCTAAATCCCTTCACACCATCCCAAACCAAGAATTCAGTTAGCCTATATTCAAGTGCTTTTTTTTTTTATATAAGGGACAGCATAGCTGTTGGTCCAAACTGGAATCGCCTCAGGATGGGGGACCTCAGGGACGGGAGACAAGCAGGGAGATTTCCCAAGGAATGGTGTTTTTACAAGCAGCCAACCATATTCCTGGTTTGCCAGAAGTGTCATAGCTTTTTAACTAACACTTTACAACTTTATTTTGGAAAGGGGTCAATGCCTGATACAGAACATGCCATGCTATGAACTCTGCCACTTCAAGTGCTGTGTTGTTGTCAAGGACACAGGCAGTAACAGGCTACTGCTTATTAAAGCAGGGCACTAATGAGGTGTTGGTGTGACAAATAAGAAAGGTTGCATTATCTCAGCCAGCCCTATTGTGCATTGAGAAAGCAGCAGTGTTTTATGGGGAGAAGATTTTTCAAACAGAGCAAAGGAAATCCATGATCAGCTTGAGCTGCTTTCCACATTCCCCTTTTTTGTTGCCAGAGCTTAGCAGCAGAGCTGGCCTATTCCTACCTTAGTGAAGGCTGTGGGTTCAGGTGTTACCAATAAATAAATGCCTCCTGGATGATTTTAAAGAAGCTGTGAGTGTAAACAGTCAATTGTTTTTTTGTTGGTTTTTATCCATCTGCTAAGTTTTCTTTAATGTGGAGGCAAGTAAGAATTTGAAGTTGTGTTCACTGTATTTCAGCAGACTCCTACAGGCACAGGAAGGGGCATGGAAAAGCAGCACTGGGAAGAGAAGGTACTTAGAGTTCTATAGGGGAGCAGAGAATTGCCCTCCATACCTCATAATGTTATCATCAATCTGCATAAGTGATGTTGCTGTGTAGAGCTTGCCCAGATCAACATCTGACAGGTTTTGTGGCTTCTTCATGTTGTTATCTCCAAAAAGAACTTGCCTGGAAGAGTGACATCAAGAATTACATCCAAATAACACAAGGGCAGCAAAACCATGACCTGTTCAAGGACAGGTGAGTTTACCAAATCTGACAAGATAAGATTAGAAGTGGGCTACATAAACATGAGGCTTTCTTGGGAGCAAGAACAGCATATTTATCCACTTACCTTTGCAGCAAGACATAACAAACCCTAGCAGCCTCCTTGTAGGAAAAAATGTTTTCCTCATCTACTGAAAAACTGCATGAGGGGCCTCTTAAAAGAAACTTTCCAGAAGAGACAGCACTGAGGGTATTTGGACTAGAGGTTACATGTTACAGGGAGGGTTTTCTGGCTTTAGACCAAACCTGTGGGTGGTTTGGGTGAGAGCACCAGCAATGCGGGGCACAGCATCTCCTGCACCATCTGCTTCTAAAGCCCCCCAGACAGACTTCAGGCTACCTCACATACAGAATTACTCAGGGTATTACCTTAGCAGAAAGCTATTTACTATGGACCCTTGTCATTATTGGTTATTGCCCTCAAGGGAGGATGTGTTTCTTTACCAGAACAAACTTCTTCCCTAACAAACAAAACAGAAGTCACAAGTTGGAAAGGGGTTTTTATTCCCTTTGAGAGGCAGCTGCAGGGCAGAGCAGGAGGGAGGCTAGATTTGATTTGGGTGAGTTAGAGCACAAGTGATTATGGAAAAAGTTTACTTAACACAATTCCCTTCAAGCCAGCACTGGCTTTTCCTGGGTTAATAATTTAAGTACCTTTTAATGGGAGCTTACCTAACTTCACATGTCAAATTTGTTCAAGTTGTCTAAATATTTGTAAACCTGGAATGAATCATGTGGATCATCCTACACTGGCTACCCTCCTTCTACAAGTGCTTCATACTGCACAGGAGTGTAAACAAAGAACCAGAAGTTTGAAATGACACATGATCCTTCAGTGAAACAGGTCTTAAGATCCTCCCCTCCTTCCTCCTCACTCAGGCAACTTCCAACACACACAGATGAGGTACTTTCTTGCCTAGAAAGCACCACCCAGAGAACTTTTGATGGGGAAAACACCAACATCGAGCATGTCACCTGTTCAGCACACAAATGTCTTTGTTATGCAAGAGCCACGGATTCAGCAAGAGCAGCACAAGGATCCTACAGTACACTGGCACTCAGGAACAGCAATGTTAAGTGTTTTGCTGGCTACATGCTCTTTCTAGAGGAACAACTAAAAGCCAGAGCTACAGGTTTGACTATTTGCTTATTTGATAAGCAGCAACTCCATACAGCAGATCTTGAAGATTAGTCCTACCTCAGGTAGGTGGCAGAACAAGAGGCTCCTTCAATAGGGAATTCTTTGGCTAGAAGTGAAACAGATGCAGAATACTCCACTTTGAAGTCTAATTGCAATGTTTTCCTGTGCATGTCTTGTTTATTCATTAAGCAAGTTTCCACAGAACACAAAGACAACAAAGTCTTTCTTCTAACAAGATGACCAAAGCTTACTTGTCCATTTTACAGTATAATGAGATTGACATGGGCTCACCTTCTCTGCTGGTTCATCTAAAGATCCATCAAGGACCTTGTGCTAAACCTTTCAGGAGTCCTGTTCTAAAGGACCAGGCAGACAAATCCAATATAGCAACTGACCCAATCAATACTGTCAGTGTGAGTGATGTACTGCAGTACCTGTGAGAAAGGATGATCTTCTTCATGTTGTCTGCCATGAGGAAGTTATAAAATCTTCTGCAATGGTCCCACTGCATGAAGGTTTCCTGTGCCCTAGAAAAAAAAACCACAGTGCAGAACAAACAAAGCTGTTAATGGAGCTCTTGAAAGATCAGATTAATACACTGTTAACATCTTTTGGCAGCCTGGGGGCTGTGTAAACAAACCTCCAGGCCTTCCCTGCCACAGCTTAACCTTTTCCAGGAAATTACTTCCACTCTGATGAAGTTTGTTAGTATCAGAAAACAGATCTGCAGTCTCATCTTGCACAATGCAATTAGCAGTTCTGATCAGAGCATTTAAGAGCCATCAATCAAGATCCATAACACTGACAAGAGGATTTTAGTATCCCTTTGCAGAAGTTGAATGTAATTTACATAATGGGACTTTCAAGGAAAGGGCTAAAACCTGTTGCTCAACAGTGTTGTCTATTGTGTAACACAGCTCTGCAGAGGAAATAATTCGTGCAGATGTTTCCAATATGCACAGATGCTATTATTGTTCCATTTCATTGGCAGGAACTGTAGGAATAAATCCTAGTTGCAGCTGCAAGTGGCATCTGAGTTGAAGTCTTTACCTATTCTCAGAGCAGAAGAGCACTTCACAGCTTATCTGTTGTTAAAACAGCATTTAAGCCATGCAGAGTTGTGTGAGCTCTGGCAGATACCAGCACTCCTTTGCTATGCAGGGTCACGGGCAGGTTAGAGCTTCCCTCCTTGCAAGGTTTGCTGTTACTGAGGGAACACACTATCATTTACTGAGAGACTGAAGAATGCTGGGAGCAGTTTCAGCTACTGAAGCTCTTCTAACACTTAAACATTAACATACCATGAGAACTACTGTAGATTTAGCATGACCTTCCAAGCTATAGCCTACAAGTACCCCACCAGACAAGAGCAAGCTGTTTTCTTGTAACTAGCCGTGCTAAGAGTATGGATTTAAAAAAAGAAAAATCCATTACAGTTTTGTTTAGCCAGGCTATACCTACCACATTTATGCCCAGGCAGGGGAATGAAAGAAAACAGGAAAATGCACATTTCTTTCTCCACAAAAGGTTTTCCAAACAAACCTATCAAGTTATTACAATATGTTTAAAGTTAAAGCTATGATATTTCCCTGCAGTTCCTTTACATTTCCCTAATATGAAGGGCTGCAAGCATTAAAAAAAACCACAGGCAGCTTCCAGTATTTTGAGGACTGCCCCTGTTTCAGAGCTGAGGTCTCTCCCCACAGCCTGCAGCCATGGTGAAGATGCATTCCACAAGATCAAGAAGCAGAATCAAGCCTATGCAGGCAGAGATTCAGGAATAAGGAGACCTGTCCCTGTTTAGCCTCAGGGAACACATTCCCTAGACTCTGTGTTAATTCATTAAGAGTCTCATTCCTCTGGTAGATGCCAGCATTGCTGTTGCTCTGGAAAGGCTCTCTTATTTGAGATCCTTGGTTCACCTTGCTCACTAAAACTTTTTCCTTCACTTATGAAAGTTATTCGGGGAATAAATGCTGGACAAACCAATATATTAAAAAAAAATGGAACTATAAACTAACTGGTCATGTTACCAGGGTAATTCACTTCCATGCAGCCCTGAAGGCTGAAGTCAGCTATGTTAATGTACCATACCAAGGCCAGGAAGGCAGTGGCTTTACCATTCTACCTGGAGGTGTTTTGAACCTCCTCTCTCCCACTCCTATAAAGAAGGCACAAGGCCCTCCCTCCCCCTGTCTTTTGCTCAGTAGGTGTTGCTTTCCCTTAGCTCTTCAGCTAATTAGCACTTTAATTAGCACTTAGAGCAAATGCAGATATTAGGAAGGGAGACACAAGACCAGAAAAGCCTTCCTGCTGCTGTCCAGTAATAGAGAGCAGATGTTTTGTGGCAGGAGGTTTGCTAGGAGATGTTTACCCAGCAGGTGGAGGCAAGAGCTCAATAATCCACACAGCCCACATGATGGGGTGCATTAAACTCAGGGGGGAAAAAAACCCAGTGAGTTGTTTTTCCACACAAATATCCAAGTGGAGAATTGTTAATCAGGTTGTCCTTGCCATGCAAGCATAACAGCATTACTCACAACAGCATTTTGGAAATCAGGAATACAATATTGCATAATTGCAGAAGATGAACCAAGTGGACCTCAGCCAGATAATATCCCTGCAAACCCTGTCTGATGGTTGCAATTAAGGAGCTGGCTTCTAAAAGGATGTTCTGTGCTCTATGCCAGAACCCCAGGACAGCTAAGAACATTTTACTTGAAACAAAACAGAACAGCTGTTCCTGTAGCATCTGTTCAGATTTTAAGGGTGTGAACTAGCAGCAGATTATACACTTCTTTAGCAGTAGTCACATCTGACCTCAAAAGATATTAGATAGCTGGAGTATTAAATGCATATCAAGCTTTTACTCACATCTTAGCACTTCCAGAGAAGTTTTTTTGTTTTTACCTGTAAGAGCCTGATTCATAAAAGTTGTCTTCAGACTGCTGAATAACAAACTGGTCCCTACACAGGCAGAGCATCATCAGCATCAAGAGTTCCAGCTGCCCTGACCAGGCTGTAAGGCTGAATTCCATGGAAAGCCCCTCACAGACCTGCCACAGTTTCACTGTTTGTATCAGTCCAAAGGATCCTGACCCAAATACCTGAGTCTCAACAGTCCCTTTTGCCTTTTAAGTAGTCTCATGGCTCAAAACTGCAGGTAAATTACTAAGGTGTAGCTGACTCTGCAGTAATTGTCCATATGTACAGACAGTAAAAACTGGAAATAGCAGCTTAGCCAGTTAAGTGTTTTAATTTCATTAGCTGTGCATACATGGAAAGGTTAAAGTACATTAGTTGAGTCCAGTTTTCAAGCAGCACTGCTGTGCCTGGACCCTCCATCCATCAGTACATGCAAGTGAAGCCATCACAGCTCCTGAAGTGCCACAGCCTTGGCTTCCAGGTGGGCAGACATGAATATTTTCAGACTTTAGGGCTGTAATACTATTCCTCCCCACCTTCCCCACCCCTGTAACACAGCTGCAAGCACCTCTCCATCCCCTGGTCAGCCTGTTCCAGTGACACACACTAAGAGGGGAGCACAGCCTGGCAGAGAATGTGGTGTCTTTCCAGTCTCCCCAAGGGCTGCCAGATGAAACTGCACACTGAAGCCAAACAAGCTATTTGAACCACAGGATATGTCTCAGAGTGATGAGACAGTGTAAACTATTGCTTGCAAACCTGGCATCAGCTCAGCAGCTGGTCACACTGCCCAGTTCATACCCCAGGACTGCACAGGGCATGCCTCCTCCTAGGACACTGTAGCCATGAGACAGCATCACCTGCACAGTCCTGAAGCTGCCAGCATGTTCCTGGCCAGGTTACACAAAACCTGTTTGCACTGCTGACAAAGTTTACTTGTGCTTGCAAATTAACAAAGCTTCAGGTGCTCCTTCAGGAGGGTGCCATCCTACACACTCTGTCAGACCAGCTCAGGGCAAAAGGAACATCCATCTTCACCTGGCCCTAGCTGAGATCTGCCCCCTCCTGCACTCCCAGCAGGGAGAAGGCTCCAGACCTACCTCAGTGCACTGTAGCCTTGGCACACACTGACACAGCACAGCACTCGCTCCTGGTTGGCCTGGCTCTCCCCCACGTATTTGCACACTATGTTTCCACCCAGGCTGAAGCCCACAACAACCAGCTGGGTCTGAGGGTAGGTCTTCTTGATGTAATTCACCATGGCACCAAATTCCCAGGTGCATCCTGAAAAGAAGAACAAAGTTAAAAAACATCACCTAATATATTTAAATTCTCACTTGAAGCTTCAGTTGCATGCTTTGAATTCTTACCCTTTCTGACTTTTCAATAGACTTAAGGTTTTAATAGCTCTGATTCACATGTGTTCATACATCTGTGAGTCCTGTGGAGCTTAGCTCATGCTTAGTTCTGACCGAGTGCCAAAGCAAGATAAAATTTAGTTGCTTAAA
The DNA here is from genome assembly GCA_013398995.1 of Alaudala cheleensis. Classification (NCBI taxonomy): domain Eukaryota; kingdom Metazoa; phylum Chordata; class Aves; order Passeriformes; family Alaudidae; genus Alaudala; species Alaudala cheleensis. The sequence goes on from VWYE01020833.1 coordinate 108,469, forward strand.
AATCATGGCAAAAGTTAACACGACAATCAAAACTCTTCCCTTCTAGAACAGCTTTAAAAAGCAGAGTCCAGCAGCTCTGGGCTTGACATTACTATGCAAGAGCAGCACACATCATTACTTTCCTGAGGCAGTTTGCCATTTCTATGAAGTGGGGTATTTGGAATGCAGTTTGCGCCTTTGTTTTTTGCAAGACCACCATGGATTCCTAAATCCACTGCTGCTGTGGGGAGAGGAAAGGAGTGGCCAGTCAGGAAGAGCTCCCAGCTCCCAGACTGCTGCAGGTCATCTCTAGAACAAGGGAGAAGGGTTTAAGAAGAGATATTCAACCCTTTGTGACCAGTGAACATGTAAAGATGCTGCAGCTCCCTGAAAGACACATGGGCATCCCCACATCAAGAGAATAGTTAAGTGTCTCTACACAGATCTGCTCCCCTGTCAGCAAACACCCACCTGCATCCCACAGGCTGCAGGCACTGAGGGATCCAGTTTCTAGCAGTGCTGGCATTCTCCAGTTGTTAGACAGACCTTAAGATCTCCACACATAGAACAATCTGAGTACCTACAACTATTTTTCCTGTGTCTCACTATGGGAAAGGATATGAAGAAGCAGCTGCAATAGTGATGGCATTAGCACACTGGTATCAACTGTTTATGCAGCTTGTTAACCCTCCCTTTGGATTTAAGGCTGCAAACCACAGAAGGCATCACATGAATGACAGAAATAGAACTCCAGATGTTTCTTCCTGTCCAGAGTCAGAAACTCAGCTCTATCCTGTGGAACTTGTCCAGGGAGATAAATCCTAGGATTCCAGCATTCCACCCTGTACTAACCTAACACTGCTCCACTGTGCCCCCACCCCAGCTGCACCATCCTCAGCAGACATCAAGACTCCAACTTTACCTAGCTCTGGAGTAAACTGAGCACCAGGGTTTACTGCTTCAGTGGAACAGCAAGCTCCTGGCTGAGTGCTTCAGGGTTTGGGCACTTCCTTGTGAACATACTTAATGAACAATTTTCGAGACAACAAATTCTGCACTGCTCTGGTTTCCTCTGGAAGGAGCCAGCAGTCAAAATACTTTAGTTTGACCTTTGTGATTTCAGGGCAGCTCAGAAATCCAAAACTAAAAAAGCAACAGGTCAAGCTTGATATAGAAGCTGGGATTCAGCAAATCTCAAATTTAGCTACTTGCTCCTCAACAAGTATGTCTGGAACACAGCAAAGCTGAAAGGGCACTGAGTTATTTGGGTAGGAGGCAGAGTAAAGTCTACTGGACTTGCTGGCACTAACAAGCAACTCTGCCAAGTGATTTACTGCCTTACTCAAAGGAAGTGCTGGGCATTCTTTGTCCTTTCCAAGGCTATAAAAGGCTCCAAGGTATGCATCAAGAGATGCACTACAGAATAACATCCTAAGGCCTAAAGCAAAGCTCCATGAAAGCAAACTCTCAACTTTTATAGCAAACGCTTGAACATTAAAATTGAGTTTTCAAGTCATGGTAGTCTTGCAGCCATTAACAGGGCTTCACTACAAATTAGGGTATTTGGTAGTCCTAAAGTGTTTCCCAAAGAGGAGTATATTTAATAATTCTAAAACAAGCAACAAAGCATTACAGCCTATTTGCCTACCAGACTTGGCATCTCAAAGCATAGTATTTCTGTTTTGACAATTTAACTGTTCAAGATAACTATGCTGTTAATCCAAAAATCTAAGCAATAGCTTAGCTAACTATAAAAAATAAAACAGGGTACCTAAAGATACTTAAAGAGAGCTCAGGAACAAGCAGATTAGGTCACAGGCAAAGAGGCCCCATTACTCACCAAAGGGCAATTAAGACTAGCTGGAGTCACCCTTGACACAGTTTCTAATCATTTATTCCTTTTAATTTCTAGGTTAGGAAACACTTCCTTACACTCAAGGTGAGAGCCATAACCATGGCACTTAAGCACTACCACTTCTGTAGCTTTACTATCACACTCCTGAACTGTTGCTGTTGTTGACTTGTGTTACATCCAGGAGCAAATCCTCATGTGTCCCTCCTAAGACATAAATCTGGATACTTTCTGGATAGGCTGGTGCAAATTCCTCTCAGGCTGCATTTTACAAAGCCTCGCAAATGGCATTTATCCTTCAGAGATAGGCTTATTTCCCATTCCATGAAACAAATTCAGTATCTCTAAAATAATTTGAATATGCTCTGGGTAGGCACAAGAGGGTTTTTTTTTCCCAAAAAAGTTCTTACAAAACACTGCCTCCTTGATGAGAATACATGTGTAAGAGCAGGCAGAAGAGACAAAAGTGATCTTTAATGGGAGGAAGAGAGGAGGCTAATACAAAGTTCAGTTTAGTTCTTAAGGAACAGTGCAAAACTTTTACCCCCATTGGGGTACAGCAGTTCTGTTATCCTGAAGGAGGCTGATCAATCCCTAGAAGCTCCACAAGCTTGAAAACAAGTTCCCCACGTGCCACGAAGTACCTACCATAAGTGAACATCCGTGGTGAGGTGAGCTCAATGTTTGGCAGGGCTCCCAGGTGGTTCAGGACAGCACACCTGTACCCATTTTTCTGGGCATAGTCCACAAAGGTGCGGATGTACTGCTTCTCACTGTGGTTGGCAATCCCCGGGCAGATCACCATCGTGACATCATCTGTGCTCAGAGAGACAGGGAAGTTAAGTAAATGTCACTGCATGCAAATGAAGAGAGTCAGAAGGTTTCCATTTCAGCTCCGTGGGAAACCACCTACCACAAGCAAGCTGGAGCTCCTACCAGTCTGCCAAAAATCCTGTAATGGGACAGGAGAGCAGCAGCTCTGGTGCCACAGATGTGAAAAAGGAATTTGTATTATGGGAGATGAGCAGTTTGTAACTTCAGGCAAAGCTGTGCAAACAGCTCTCCAGGCACTGCCTAGAGACCAAGAGTACATTCTTCTGTCTGAAGGACATTTTTGATGTTACACATGTTCTGCCTTCTGACAGCCTGTTGTGATGTGTGTGGAAGCTGTGGAGCCCAGCACGCCAAGGAGCCTGGTTATGCTATTTCCCCCTCATTTCCCTTCTAGAACTGGGAATACAGATCTTCCAAATGAAGCTCTGCTAAGCACAGACATTCTGATCAGCTGACACTAACCATCATCTACTTTGTGGCTAATCTAATGATATTTGATCTGCTGACACTGTTCACTAGTTTAACAAGATATCATTTCATCAACCAAGAAAGTAATTGCTGTAATTCAAGTAAGCACAGTAAATTACATTCAAGATTATCATTTGCACTTCAAATTAACTGTAACTCTCATGTGCAAAGCTCAAACATTACCAGCTCTAGCCACTGAATTTTTATCTCATTAGAGAAGCACTGCTCAGATTCTCTTCAGCAATAAAGATAACAGTAACTGTTCTAACGCAGCATTGTACCGTGAAGCTCTCAACACCGACAGGTTGGAAAAACAAAACTGCTTTTTCTGAGGGCCAAATGGCTCTATCCTCATCTGTCCCCCAGAGCACAGAACCAAGGTTAGCAGCCAGATGCAGCCAGCAGCTGTGGGACTGACCTCCAGTGCAGTGCTCAGAGCGTGGCTCAAAGAGATCAAAGGTGGCTGTTGCTCCATCTGGCATCGTGAGGTACTTGCGAAGTCCATATGGATGTGGTGATCTCACTCTCCCCATTTTGCCATAGAGAGCTGTCTGGATATGTCCACTCTTTCCCCAGATGAGGGGTGGAATGTACCTGAAAGGCAGTAATTTAATTGGTTACCCCTGCTGTGTTAATGAGCCCTTGAGAATATAAGCACTCCCATAACAAATCTCTCATCAGCTCCCAAATATAGTAACAAATATGGGATTGTTTTTGTTCTGACTGAACTGGCAGCAGTGATCTTTGTAGCCTTACACATGAGTGACCAAAACACTCTCAAAGTTGAAAAGCCAGCACTGGTAGCAGCAGCAGAAGCCAAAACCCAAACATTCCCTATATTGAGATGTTAGAGGAACAAATGCTTCTCACTAAATACACAGAGGCCTTGTGCCTTGGTGAGATTGGGAGTGCATGTTGCCAACCAACCAAAGTGACCTCCAGAACTGTACAGTGCTGTAAATCTCTTTTAATTGAAACACCAAAGCCTCCTGGGTTGAGCCATATGAACTTGTGTAAGCACTTGACTGCACAAGCCAGTGGCAGAAACAACAGGATTCACACCAAGTTCCAGAAAATGGACTTGCCCAAATTTTACACAGAAGTACTTTACCAAGTTAAACAAAAAGCATACTATAGGTTGATTTTGCCTTTCAGAATTAGGTAAAAGTTGGGATAGTATTAAGAGAAGCAGTCAGAACTGACCAAACTCTACTGAATAACAAATCTCTTTCAGTAACAGGGGTGAGTCTACCAATTAGTTATGCTTATCATGAGTATACTAAAGCTATGTGACAAAGCAGATTGCCTCTCCTTTCCTGGCTTACAGGTCCTCAAAAAAGATATGTGAGAAACACAGCTATGAGCTGGAAAGCATTAAAGGCTTAGTTATCAGATTTTTTCAGCACAAGCAGAGCTGCAAGTGGTTTAACAGGAAACATGATGTTCCCTAGCACCACCACCATGTGGGCAAGTCACTTGGTCACTCAGCAAAGAGGACTGAGCCAATGCCTTGAAAAAGGGAGTTACATCAGTTCTGAACAGGAAAGCATGAATGATTTATTGTTGAGGAGAACAGCAGTCCCAAGGGACACACTTCCAATTAAAGAACTGTGGTCTCTGGTGCACAGACCAGGCTATCCAGAAGAAGCTTTAGAGCTTCTGACTTCACCTTGGATCCCGGGGGATCAGCAACACCCTCCCTGTTGTGTTTAGGGCTTCCTGCAATTATTCCTTTTGACTTTTAGAGAGCTATAAAGCAGAGATCATGCTCTTCCCCGTTCACAAAAAAACAGGCAGCTCAGGACTCAAATTTACTAATTAAGCCCACAATCCACTAGAATGTGATAGAATTTGTGCTCTGACACTACCTACTCATACAGCTGGACCTTTCCCCATGCCAGCTCCTATGTGTCATATCCGCAACTCCCTCTTGCCCCACACACTCGTTAAAAAGACTTCCTATCAAATAAAAGCTACTCAGGGTTCTTTAGCAAGGCAAGAGCAGCAGTACGCCCTCCTTCTCCCCATTCTTTTCCCTCATCTATGAGGGGGACCTCTTACAGTCAAAGCACAACAGTTTGCTGTAGTTATACTCATTTTGGCAAGTGCACTTCCCAAAGAGATCCAAACCAGATTTCTGGAGAAGAAGATACTGCTTTAATAAAGGCTGCCAGCTGATGCTCACAACCTTGTAAATTAGCCCTCAGTGCATTCTAGATTTGATCACTCAACTATAAAGCTTTTCAAAAGATCAAGACAAGGCCAGGAGTAGTACCCTTCTTCTGTCAGCCCAGCATCTCTGCACTGGGTCTTGCCAGGCACAACAGTGCAGATTCCCAGCAGTGACAGAGCCTGGACCAGCTCATCCTCTGCAAGAGCTGCTAGAGGTGGGAAGCAGTCAGTGGGTCCATTCTCTCAGTTCAGGGTAGATACCCACTGGGATAGGGCAGTCAAACTAAACCAGGCTGCACAAGAATTACCCATGGTTCTGCTCAAGTCACACGCAGCTCAGTGCAAGGGTTTTGAACACAAATATTATGCCATACATAAGGGAACACAGTTGGCTTCACTCCAGTCACTTACTGTCCCACCAGTTCATATCAGCAGCCATACTCCACACTAGACAGTGCTGGAGTGGCTTTTTGTCTTTTTTCTTCCACAGACATCCTTCACAGAGAGGGTCTGCAAGCACCTTCTGAGGGGAGCTGACAAATACAACCTACAGTAAGAATTTGCAGCTCTTTTAGAAGAGACTCAGACATCAGCATTGCTTCAGGGTTTCTGATCTTGGGCGAGAACATGGAGTAGAAACTTTTGGTGATTCTGCTTCCATACAGTGCTTTTCAAATCAAAGACTGTCCCCAAATCTTACCCTACAGGGCTGACAGGAAAGAATTTTGTCCAGCTACAGCAGTTAAGTTATACAGTTATTACTGATCACTGTTACCATGAAAAAAACCAAAACAAACAAACAAAAAAAAAAAAACCCTTCTCTGCAAGCATCAATCCTACCCTCATGTTTAACCTACAGTTTGGTTTCCAGCTATAGGTTACATCCATCCACTGGAACAGATGCAGCAGCATATACAACAGGATGTTGCTGGAGATGAAATTAGAATAGTCTTCAAAGCCTCACCACTACCCAGAGTTCTAACAAAGGCAAATAGTTTCAAGCACACTGCTTCCCAAGAGTGCACTGTTCCATAGCCTGCCTCACTGATGGTTTCTCTGGGGAAAGAAACCCCCAGACTTGTCTTTGCATAACCCAGCTGGAGGTTATCTAAGTACTGATCTGCAATAAATCAAACCTTTATACTGCTTTTACAGGCAAACAGCACATGCAGTTTCCTTGACATGTTTTTTATTTAAAGCAGGAATCCCTTCTGCTCCATCCATATGATGGTCAAATGACAACTGCAGTTTCCACACTTTCCTCAAAGCTAAAACAGTGTGAAACCCTATGGACAAGGGAGCATTCACTGCTGCTCCCTGCAGAATGCATAAATGTTTGAGCATCCTATTGACCAAGTAAAATGCTCAGCTTATCTTTTATGATGCTAACTCCAGTCAGCTGCTTAAGCATTGCTGCCTGCAGCAAAGATGGCTTGTGTTAGTCACTCTGCATGGAACTTTTAGATAAATATTCAAAGGCCAAGCTTCAGCATTAGTAATGTGCACAGTACTCTGATGCAGAGATTTGTAACTTCTACCGAGGCATTAAGTATATTTCTAGTTTGCACGTAAGTTTTAAAGCAGTTGAAACTGAAATACATGCAAGTGTTCAGGCACAAGCTTGTTATCTCACCAGTCTTTTTGTTTAAGCCCATCAGCCTTTAAGCAACAGACTTGTGAGGCAAAACACATCCCTTAAGTATCCAGGCTCAGGAGACTGAACCACAACACTTTCACAGGGAAAGGGAAGAAAGCTGCCCAGATAGTACAGATCCTGCATTATCAGTAAAAAACTAAGACAGATTAGAATTTACCTTACCAGACTGATCCAAAACCAAGCAGCTAATAAAAATATTACTTCTGTTTACGAAGACAAGTTGCCAATCTGACCTACTACAAAACCCTGTAAAACCTTTACAGTTGGAGTAGAAGTTCTATTTTACTGAATTCAGGTAAAAAGTGTTCTCAGCTGAGGACAAGGTATCCTTATAACCTATAGCAGAATCAGACATATGATCTGCCTGTCACACTATTTCTGTTGACCCTCCATTTTGCCAATGGGCACATCTATTTTTGAAATCTTCATGTGACTTTTATGTCTTTTGCTGAGACAAAGTCTACAAGAACTTCCAAGAGCAAGTACTGAGTCTAATGGTGCAAGACTGAAGGATGGCTCATATTTTCATACAGGGTTTGTGTGGACTTTCAGCTTGCTTTTACTAAACCCATTCAAAGAAGAGAGCCTGGAAAGAGCTCTTCAGTCCTGAAGGTGCATGATACCACACTGGTGATGGAAAAAACTTGCCAGGAATTGTGCAAAAGCCTTTACTTTCTGAAAGGACAGATCAGATCAATTTTATTTAAGCCTATTATGTGAAAAGCAGTTCCAGAGACATTTCTATCCTCAGCCCAGCTGAAAAAACCCAACTACCCAGTGCTGATAGCAAGAGCTAAAACAGATTGTTTTGTAGTGAAGTCAACATTCCTCCTGGCAAACAGCTGTAAAAAGATGCTTCTCTAAAACAATCATCCTGCAGACAGAAGAGCATGTACTCAGGGCATTCTTGTGGTTTACCTTAAGAAAACAAGCTCAGCAGGATGCAACCCAGGGAAACACAACCATACAGACTGAGCAACTAAGTAGTATTCACTCTAAGGAGCATTTGAGTACTGCCCTTCAGATTTTATGCTAAAACCATAATTACTGCTAAATTTACCCATGTCTTCCAAACAAGGGCCCTTCACTCAAAAGCAGGTGGCTTCCCTCCAGCATTGATAACAAGTAGAAACAAGGAAAGTGTTCAAGGACACAACAGATTTTCAACTCCATCCTTTCTGTCTGCCATAAATTGAAATGGTTCTGAAAAGCAGTGTACTGCAGAGATTACTCCAGCACAGCCTGGGGATGGTTCAGTACACATTCCTCAGTGTCCTGCTCCAGAGGAGCTGCTCCCAGATGCACAAAAGCCCAGGAACAAACACCAGATCCATAAGCAGCATTTCCACTGTTATGCAATAGTGGCTTATGGTGACAGGAGCTGAGCAGTGAACACCAGCCAGGACCTCTTGCCAAGGCCTCCACATGAGGACAAGGACAGCATAACAACAACCCAGACAAGCATGTACTGATAAAAAACAATCCAAAGGAAAAGTTGTGTTGTACCAAAAATGGAGATTTTTAATTTTGCAAACCAAAAATGGCTTCCGAGCTTTCTCCAGACTGAAAGGCTTCTAACTGATTCATTTTCCTGTTTTGATTTGGTCAGTTGCAATTGATAGCAGGCACTCTGAATTAAGATAAATATTTGAAGCAGTTCTTCCAGTAACCAGCCCTGCAACTTCCAGTAACAGGACCCTGCAGGAGAAGGCAGGCAGGAGAACAGGCCTGGGGATGGTGGTTACTTATTAGGGAAGGTCACTTACATGGCCCAACAAGTACAGAGCTCATCACTCTGAAGTGAATTCACAGCCAGTTACATAAATCTGCTCTCCAATGTCAGTGTTTGGGCTCCAAACCTGCATTTCAGGTGTGCAGCACAGCCTCACATCTTGATAAGGTGGCTGTACTTTTAAATAGTTCTGACTTCAGTGCTCGAAAACAAGACAATTCCCAGGTTTTCCCAAAAATCTCTCTTAATGCTTTAATATTTAAAACAATTCCAGCATCTGATTGTAGATTAAGTTTAGTGGCGCTCAGGCAGATTTTCATTTTAGAGCACATACATAATCCAGTATGCAGGAATTTAGGAAAGCAGCAGCTGTATAAGCAGCTCACACAAAGCACACAAAAACTCTGCTATTTTTATTAGCAGGCATCAGCATTCAGGTCCTCAAAGATGTGAAGTGGAAGTTTAGCAACAGGCTTATTTCTGGAGCATTGCTTCATTTCATCTGAGGAGATTAACACTTTAAATATTAACTCTTACATGGCCTTTATGTGCTATAGCACACTGGACACTGATGGTAAGAAAACAGAGCCCACAACTTGTCCATGTCAGGACATTCTAAGAACTTTTGCCTGCATTACAACAGGTAAGAAATTATTTTTCCCATTTACAGAGCAGTTTGGAGGTATTTAAAGAATGCTTTACAAAATCAAACTTTGAGCCTTGTCCTTTATTTGATGCTAGGGAATGCAAATTGAATTCAAATCAAGGAAATGCATAAAAGTCCCAGGGTTCAACCCTCAACCCCAAATATGAAGAAAACATCTTTTTCTGCATCAGCTCAGCTCAATGTGATGAGGAGATAGCAAAAAGAATTGCAACAAAAAAAAAATTAAGCAAGTTATGGAGCTTCCACATTCCCTGAGTCTCAAAAAAGAAATGGAGTAGAAGTGTTTGTTTGCTGCCCACAGTACCTGTATGAAGTCAGAACTATTTAAAAGTACAGACTGGCTTCCTTGGCTAAACCACCTCCTTCACTTTATTTAAGAAGCTTTTATTTAGCAAAGTGCCCATCACACCCCTCCTCCCCCACCAGTGACTACAAGAAGTATTTTAGTCAAAACAAGGCAAGAGGATTTACAGCACTAAGAATCCCTCCTTGCTGATAAGAGCTGGAGAACACAAGGCTGCTGCCAATGCCACAGCACCCAGCAAAAACTCAGACCCCCCAAGGCTGCTTCTCTGCAAGGTCAATGCTTCAACTTACCAACAGGGAGCTGCCACTCTCCTCTACCTCTCAGCATGTTCACCTGCCAAAGCTTCAGGGGTAACACTGTTCTTCTAGTTTATTATTCCCCTGGAAGTGTTCCTCCCAGAGTAAAACACCTAGGAGTTGACAGGGATCAAACACTGCTTGCTATTAGGGGAAAGAAAGGAACACTGAGAAGCTTGAAGACAGCTTTTCTGACTACTCATCTCCTTGCATCTAAGAGAAAAGCAGTGACAGTGTAAAAGAGTCTTCTGGTACCAGGCAGCCTGCTCACCCAGCATAGGTTGGTGTGCAAACAAAGGATAAGAAGGATCCAGGCTGGATCTTTGACAGTGTTTACTAACAGGCTTGACAGTCATTTGCCTCAATCTTTGAGGAGCTTGCCTTTACTGATGATAAAAAAGTGTGCAGACAGCAAGGATAATTATTTTCGATGCGGATGACACGTGCCACATCTCTACAGAAATAAAGATACACACACTTTGTTAGAATAAACTGTAAACAGCCAAAAATGTCTAGCCTGGTACAGCAAGCACTGGTCAAATTTACCCTCATGAATCAAAGAGCCAGCACTGCATTTCTACAGCAATAAGAGCAGATGAAGGACTTTCTGTACCCTTCTGAAAGACAGGAAAAGGACACAGCTGCCACCAGCAGTTAGGCCCAAGTGCTCAAGGGCACCAATAGCTGTGCTGAAATTGCAAGAGCTTCCATACAAGCAGCAGCAATTTGAATGGAAAAGGGTCTGATTATGCTCCTCCATTTGGTAAGTCAGAGTACAGAGCTGGACAGGGTCACAGGAATGGAAAAAGGGGTAAGAGAACATGAGCTCTAGAAGGCAGATTTTCTTGCTTCCCAATGTTTGGTAGATAAGTAGAAAGCTTCTGGCAGTTTACAGAACTGTAAAAACCAGTACTAACATCTCCAAGTACAAGGTACCTGGCACATAGCCATTTCAGGCAGTTTTACAATTCAAAGTCCTTAAATTATTCATCCACCAACACTTGGCTTACTGAATGACACCACAGTTACAATGCACTGAGTTAGACCAGAAGTGAGGATTGTGCCATAAAGGGGAAATAAAGTCCAAAAGTGTTTACTCTAATGATTCTATACACCTGCACAGATAGAATAACTTTGCTTGTTTCTGTCTCCCTGCCAGCCTGTTTTTCACAGCAGCGCCCTCACCCCTTCCCCCCTTAAGCAGGAGCTGGACAAACCAGGTCTAAAAGCCAGTTCACAGCTGTGAACATTCCTCTGCACAGAAGAATTGGTTTTATAACAGATCTGACAACAAACCCAGTACTAATATAACAGAAGGGATTGCTGGGCTACTTATTTTGCTTTCATGGTAGAATCTGAAAAGAGCTGCTTAATCAGCTTTCCTAACACTCTGAATAATTAGCAAGTAATCAAAGCCTTGCAAGATTTTTCGGTGGAGTATGGCACAAGCTGCTTTCACATAGTTTTTTCCTAATTATCCTACAAACTGTTTCATGCATAATTGCAGGAATTTAAATACATTTGTTCCCCTTTAGTCTCCAGGTGACTTTCATGCCTAAAGACAGGATTTCTTTGATTTTTAAAAAATTTCTATATTGATGTGATAACATCACTAGAATAGTAAAAAGAAATAATCACATATACATCTTAGAGCTGTCTCTTCTGTAAACTCTTTCAATTCCCAGCAGCAATTATGTTCCCCCCAGTCCTGTCTTCCTTAACAGAGATCTCGAGTTAAGAGGACTGAACAGCTGCCTATTGACACATTTGTTCTGGTTTGTTTCATTTTGTCATGGAAGTCTTTCAGACAATATTTTGCCCAAGAACCAGGTTTTAGAGGTGCAACAGTTTTCAGAGAAGCTGGCAAGCCTGAGCTCAGATGATGCAGAGAGAGCAAACAAACCAAACTTGCACACTATTAACACAATACCAGGGTTCTGCAAGCAGCTCATCACTCCTGTAATTAATGCACAACAGATGTCTAAATACTGCTGGACGTGTTTTGCATTTTCACTCTTTTGGGAATGCTTTGTTCCCCAATTGAAAGTCAAAAGCATGGCCCTAATACAGCAGTGCTGAGAGTCTGTGCTGTGAGAACAAAGCTGAAATAGCAGGAAAATGGACTCTAAATTAGCTTACAAGCCATTTCCAGGGACTAGCCTGATACTAATATGCCTTCAAGGCTGGTAATCAGCTTCATGCTTGCTCCTTCAGTGACTAGGGACATCTCATACTGGAGTACAGCACTGGGATGGCAGGTAACTGAAGTACCAGGTAACTCAAAGCTCCTCAATGTATTTTTTAAGAAAGGAATTGCTTTGCAGTTAGGGCAGTAGACAATCAACAAGCCAAACACATTTATGTTATCACCAACCTGGAGTGCATCACAGAACCCTCTCTTGGTTCCAACAGATAATGCTTTGTTTCCTCTAAAAGTTTACAGACCCCAAAGCCTAAAATACCTTATGTAATCAAGGCACCTAACACAGCACTGCTAAAAGCCTCTCATCTCCCCTAAAATGACTATCCTTAAGTCAGCTTGACTTCTGAGATCCAAAAGGAAAGTTCATGCAGCTGCACTCAGCACTTACTATATAATTGATGTACTTAGAGCTTCTAAATAGGACTTGCAAGTTTTCGAAGTGATTGCAGGAGAGAAATACTGTAATCAAAGTCCTTGTCCCTCCAAAGCCTCATGAAATTGTACTAAATGCTTGCTATTACTGGAGAATGTTCTTGGTGAAGCTAAGGGCAGCTGCACTGATTCTGGAGGTCTTGGAATGGAAGATCAGGGATCAGCCTGCTCAAATACATAGCTGACACAAGGTCAGTTTGAAAGTGTATTCAACAGGCTTTGAGCTGGCCTCTGTGTCATTACTTTATTAAACTAGTTAGGATGTGCTCTACCAGTAATAAATTTCATTAGTTTTCAATCGACTTGAAGTACTTCAGATAAGAGCAGGCACTTTAAAACTAATAGACAAGCCTGTGTTCATTATAAGGGCACTGACATACCACGAAAATGTTTCCTTCCTATGAGCCCCAACAGATTCCTTCCCTAATAAAAAGGAGTACAAGAGCATGAACAAGTGCTGACTGCATTCATCCTTCCCCCATTTCCACAGACAGTGGGCTATAGTATAATATCAGCATATAGCTTCTATAAGGATGGAATGTGATGACTTTTTCTATGCATCTGCAGAAAACTCCACAAAACAAGGCTTGGTCTTAAATCCAGGTATCTGAGACAATAAAGAAATACTACACTTAGGAAAATTTTAGTAAGAGCATATGCTGATATTCATTTGAACCCAAGTCTATGAAACACATGAGGAAGAATGGATAAGTGCAGCTCTTCCTATAATACAGGTCAACATGGAGGAAACATACTACTTACTCTTTGGTCAAAAGTGGGCAGGATTTGAGCAGGAAGCGAGCCAGAGCAGAGTCCTGGTAAATGAGTTCAGGAGGGGCAGTTGGGCTTTTTAAATTCAAGCAGCGAACAATCACATACAGAACAGCAGCAACTGCAGCCAACTTCACCCCATCAAACACTGCTGGCAGCTCAGAGGTTTCCAGTATTGTACTCATCTTCAGCCTGCAGACAAAAAACAACATTACAGCTTTTAGAAATATAGTGTTGGATATTAATATCAACTGTCATGTTCAGTACACAATTGTGCTATGTCAGTCAACACTGCCAGGAAATCCTATCTTACCAACTCAGACTAGCAACTTCTAAGTTGGAAGAAAATTTAGTTGGTGTTTTTCTAAACACCCTTACCAACAGAAGAAAAAAAACCTGGATGACCAGCTGTGAAGATTTATTCCTAATCAGTGCTGCCCCAGAATTGCACCAGTGTCTCAGGTGTCAGCCCCTGGTCTGCAGCCAGTCAGTACATGTAGGATCTTGGCCAAGACTGCCCAGGTCAAACAGAAGCTGGGTGAAAAGCCAGGCTATAAAGGCCCCTTGGCAGCTTTGGACATGTGTTCCTTCACAGGTGTACAAGCCAGACTTGAAAAGGAGCACCTGAAAGAACTACTGTGTTCATTCCTCAGCCTGAGCCTGCAGTTCCATGAGAACACTGGTACTAAATTCTGCCTGCACTTACGATGGTCACTTTATGTACTGGCCTTTTCAGCATTTCTTTTTATTCACTGCAGTTCTGCAGCTGAAGGACTGGATTAATATCTACTCTTTCAAGGACTTCAGAGTAAAGGAACAGAAGCAAAGTATAAAAAAATATATCATCCAGAAATCAAATTCTTAAATTGATCCAGCTTATTTTGAACATACAGTTCAAACAGCTGGCTGCATTTATTGTTGAAGGGACAGGTTTTTCCCTAGGTCTTTCCTAAGCCACATGGGTAACCCAAGTAAGATAAGTGACAAGCCAAGTCTTACCAATTTCAATTTTCTTCAAGCTGGAAAAAAAAGCCAGTCCTCAGCAGACTTGTCACCGATCCACGTGCTGCCCTGTGGTGGGGGGAAAGCAAATTGATTACTGCTGATAAAGCTGCATTTCTCAGCTGAAAAGGATGAGCACAAATTTATACAAAGGTCCCATCACAGACATGGCAAGCTATTTGTGTAGTCTGTCATAACCAGCTCTGATCCATCTGCATCAGAAATCCCTTGCCAGTGGACAGATTCCAGACTAGATCACTAGCCTACAGCATATTAACTCATCTGCAGTGTGCAAATGCAATTTCATGACCAGAGAGACTTCATCTCTGCAAGACATTGTACTCAGAAAACCTACCCAACTCTCTTCCTATTTAAAGGATGAGAATTAGCAGGATACTCGTCTCAATTTTGCAGTATCTACAGAGTTACTGAAGTGTGAAGCCAGGCTGAAAGAAGTTTCCTGCTACTTCTATTCAGGCTTAGCAAGGCAGCTCACTCCTTCAGATGGAAGCTTGTAAACAGTCTCTGCTTGTTCCCACACTTGCTTTTTGAGATGTTACAACATACCACACTTCAACACGGTGGGAGCCACAGGAGGCTCAGACACAGCCACCTAATTAATACAAATGCACACGCAAGACGGCTTGTTACAAGGTTTTGATGATGCCAATAAATGGGAAAGCTTTCAGCCTGTGACCATAAAAGTGTAAGCAATACTTGCTATTAGAGCTGCCTTCCCACAGCCACAACAAATCGATGGGGACTCAGAGCTTCCAGGAAGAGCTCCAGAACTGTCTGCTCTCTACTACAGCTGCTGCTTCCAAATGGAAAACACGCTATCAGGACAGACCATACCAAAGCCTTCCTCTCCTTTATAGCAGGACTAAAGAGCCTAGAAGTACTTTCTGTACTCAGTGTAGCTACACCAAGATGCCTTGGAAGAAAGCAAGTGTGACATCAGCTATTGACTAACAGGGTGCTGGAAAGCTGCAAGTTTCTGCCACCACAACCATCTGCACAGCAGAACAGAATGAGGGAAGCAGAGACATTTCATCTTGGACAACTCTTCAGCTTTTGCTTTCCATTTGTGAGCTTCACAGTAGAAGGGAGAGGATGGGCCACAAGAACCCTTCTATTCAGAAGATTGCATGGGCATCATGAGAGGAGTTCAAGTACAATGCTTAGCTGCAGAATGTGCTTAGCTGCAGAATGTTATGTCACACCTCTACTTGGTACAACAAAACCCAAAAAACCATCAGTTCTGCAGGAGACAACAGGCAAATGGCTTCACCAGGGAAGGTTCCTGAACTCAAGGACAATCAGGTACCCAAGCAAATCCCCCTCGGATCAAAATCCCAAAAGTTCTAAACTCCCAGAAGTTCTGTTGACATCTTCCTATCATTGTTTTATTCAGAAAATTAAGATACACTAATACCTGAGACCATCCTGGATTTTAAGCTAGTTTGCTGTTTACAGCTTTCACCTTAGTGAATTTTTAAAAATAAAACTGAGCACAATTAGTCATTAGGATTATGTTCTAGTGACTCAGTATAATTGATCCAACTAAACCCTATCTCCCTGAGAATGTTCTCTGCCATATAATCTTCAGATTACAAACACAACACATCTTTTCTGATACTTTTATATCTCATGTTAGCCTGTCACTCCCTGAAAACAGCATACCAGCTTGCCATTACTTTCAGAAAAATCAGCTGTTGGTAGGCAGGATTATGCTTTGACACTTATGAACTAGTATTTTCCATTTTAGACAGTCTAAAAACACACATTTCTCAGAACTTACGCACCTCCAACATGTGCTAGAGGTTCATGTATTTGTCAAAATCTTTACCCAAAAGCTCAGATCAGCCCGTAGATGTAACACAAAGCTGGCACTGCTTCAATTGCACAGCTTTCTACAGTGATTATTTAAGCAGTGGATCTAGCCCATGAAGGCTCCATGCCCTGTGGATTCAGCTGTGTCACTTGAAGCACTTCCTATAAAGTTGGGTGTTTCTGAAGACCTCAACAGACCTGTCTCAGCCAGGGCAGATTTACAAGGGCTGAGTCAAGGCACTCTGCTCTAAAATTTTAAGGGTTTAGCTTGCTAAAATGGATTTGAGCTTTGCCTCTAATCACATAGGACAAATGTCTCCCTCTTTTAACCAGCTGGGATGAGGTCACCTTGCTTCTGTTTTATTAAGCCCTTTTTGCATTGACCCAATAAACCTGTCTGTTAAAAAAAACAACAAAACCCAAAAAACAAAACAACAAAAAACCCCACAGATAACCACAGGGTTGAGCCAGACAAATTTTAATCTAGAATCTCCTCTAACTGGGTCAGCATTAATCTGTATGGCCAAACATTTGGCTTTTTCCATATACAAAACACTGGATTCACTTCTGGCAGGCTAGGGAAAATTACCAAAAAGCATACCACTGGAAGCAATCAAGCCTTTCCATCCATCAAAGCATTCGAGATCCACATTGAAGAACCCAAAGAAGTTGAAGCTCTTGGCCCCAAGGATGTTATTTTGAAGCATCTTAACTGCACAATTTTTTTAAAAAACTCACTTACAGGCATGACAGCCCCAAAGACCTGCAGCCCTCTCAAGCAATCTTGTTAAGTCCCAATTTTAACTGAGGGATAACTTTAAAATCAATCACTGGAAAGTGAGTGCTTTTTTCACTTGCCCTTTCATCACAAAATCATGTTACAGGAAGCATTTCAGCATTACTGTTAACAGAGTGCACTTCATCTGTACAAGTATAACAAGACAAAAATCCCAAGTCTCACCCTTTCCAGACAGGAACAGACACAAGTACAACAAAAAACCAGTGGAGCCACAGCAAATTCTTTGTGTAGCCTTTCAAAAACACTGGGTTTTTGGGAAAGCCATCACCAAAATATTTATTTGTTCAGTAAGTGAATTCACAACTATCAACAAATCCATGACCTTACACATTTCAGTTCCACGTTTCCTGTGGAGAAGAAAATTCCAGGAACAGAAGCCACTGTGACTCAATGGGGCACACACAGGATTTGGTAGCTACCAAGCTTTACAGCTCCTCCACCCACAGAAACAGAGTCTGACTCTCCACGCTGGAAAGCCAACATTAAAAAAGCAAAGATATTAAAGGAAGCTGTTCCCACAGGATCCTCCTCCCTCAGGCCTTTTAACAAGCCACTGAAAGCCTGGCAGACTCATTTATTTCACTGAAGCATTAGAAATGCCTTGGGCTAATGCAAGGATGCAGCTACATGGAACACAAAGAGCACAGGCCACTTTGGAAGGGGCTCCACTAGGGAGATATTCTACTCTCCATTACATGGACTGAAGAATCTTGAAGGAATGTCAGTTCCAGGAAGGGCAGCTTGGTGCAAAAGCCTCATGAACGCCTCCCCACCCCTCAGCATTCTTGCTCACTGATGCTCTCAGAGAGCAAAAATCCCCTTTCCTATTCAGTTACAGCTTACCAAGCAGAGTAATACTCTCACCCACTAGGACCCAGAAGAGCCAGAGGCCATTTCTGACAGAGTTAAGCAGGCAGACTTTGTTAACTAACATATCAGACATTTCTCTGACTGCTTTCCTATATTTTGGTGTCTGCTTGGGAATAAAACTCTGAAAGCAAGTATATCAGACAAGAGGAAAGCAAACCCACCCTACTTTAAAGAGTTGTGCCTAGGCAGACTGGGATCAGAAATAAGGTGGGGTTCCCCCCCACCTTTTTAAGGAGGGAGGCTGAAGTTAATTCTTTATGGAATGCTTCCAGGAAATTAATCATCTTTAATATCAGCCAAAGCTAATGACTCTTCTGAGAGATTCACTGCAAAACCAGAAGGTACAGGCTTGTCACTACCAGGTAAGTTATTTAAAACCTCATTATGTGGAAAAGAACTTTATTAAGGAAAGGGTAAAAAGTCAGAGCACTGCATAGGTTTTTTAAACAAAGACAAGTTTTATGCCAGCATATTACTCAAATGTCACTCCAGGAAGTGCATGGAAGTGTCCCACTGCTGAGCTTTCAACAGTTTAAATGCAGGGGATGATGTTTAGAGATCATCCAGATGAAGAGGAATACATTTGAGAAGGACCCTGAAGCCTGTGCCCTGATGGGAAAGGCTGCCAGGCTAAGCACTGGAGGACAAGCTTCACAAGTACAGAACCTGTGCAAGAGGACTCATGAAGAAAGCCTCAAGCTTTATTGCTCAGTTCCATATCCTGTCTTTTACCCAGCACTTGCATAAAAAAACGCCTTTGTTTTTATGGCAAAGTGTTAAGTCTAAAGTGCTTTGTTCCCTGAAAACTACATAGTGACAAGTATTTTAGGGCCACACCAATACTATGCCTCATCAGCTTAAGCACATAAACCAACTCATAACTTACCTTGAGACTGGCATCCACCCAGCCCAAGCTCACCCAGTGCAGAACCTCCCATTACCTTCAGTGTGGCTCAGAGAACAGGTCAGAAGCCACTGCTGACATCTTGATGCATCACTCAGTACTTCTGGCCATTTAAAAGAGCCAGCTAAGACTCAGACCTCAAAGCACAGAGGGTATAATTAAGAATTAGCTGGGCACTTAAAAGCACTCAAGTTTAGGGTTAGATGTGGCAATGAGAGATAAAGTGCAGCCCTCAGGAGTTTGGCAAAGCCCACCAGGGGTTTGTTGTCCAACACGTGACAGATTTTATCTCCAAATAAAGAGGGCACGCTGACATGCCCCATCACAAGGACACTTCAGAGAACACTATCTGGACAGCCTATTGAAGCCCTCAGTGTAAATCCCTCCCTGTGCCAGGGCCATACCCAGGCCAGGATTTGGCTGGTTGGCAAGTACAGAAACCAGTAAGCACAGGAACCAGCAAGTATTGTTTACACCCTGCTCCAAAAAAATTCTTGGCTGGTGCCTTCACTGGAACTTGACCTTTTCATCAGTTACAAAACTTGGCTCGTACTAAGTTTAGAGGTACCGTGAGGTTACAGGGACAAAGTTCATAGCACAAGAAACAATCAGCACAGTCACAAAGACAGGTGCCTTGAACTAGAGCTTTCTACCTTGTCTTTGAGGAGCTCCACACCTTCAGAGCAGAAATCAAGCACCTCAGATGGCTGGGTGTACATCCCAAGGTACATTTCTCAGAAATACCCAAGAATAAATCTACAGCCAAGAGGGCCAAAGGTTCTTCAGCACTCTCATTTCTCCAAGAATGTTAATTTACAGTGAAATGAGCCTTGATTTTCACTTCCTTTTAACTACAGGAACTGCCTTTGTTTCCCCACAGTATCATTTTAATGATTTATCATTTAATGATCAGAAATAGTTCTACTTCAGGCCAGGCAGCTTTTATACATTACCTAAGGTTGCTATGTAGAGTCCTTGTCACCTTATCCTGGTTCCTGTTTGTGTCAAACAGATTGAAAACATCTGCATTAGCTTTTATTACACACACCTCATGAACATGATTAAACCAAGACAGGATCAGACTCTGACTTCACAGAAATCAATTAATTGCAGTTATAAAAAAATTACGTTTGCTCAAATAACATGAGCCTTTCTTTTAAGATAAGGTGCAGAGACTTGAGACTGTCTCCCTAACCACTAGGTTATGTAACTACAGGACAAAGCTTCAGGTCCTTGCAGAATAGGTCAAGATAACTCTAAGGTACAGAGAAATGTTGGATAACACCTTTCCACTGTGTTACAGCATCAGCAGGTGTCCCTTGCCTACCACATAACTGTGCCAGGGAGCAGCTTAATGCTGCCCCAGGGAAGGAATGGAGTAAACAGACTGCAGAGAACCCAACAAACTGTGCTCAGTAGTTGAGGGAATGCTGCTGGAATCAAGCCACAGAGAGCTAAGTGAGCTAATAAAAACTGCATTATAGACCAACCCTCCTCAAGGAAGTCTGGTCTATTCCTTCATTATATTTTGAAGCAGCACATTGTTAAAGCCTCATTTATCCTCTGACTCCAGTCCCACAGAGCTCAGCTGAACATCCTGGAGGAATAGCTCAAAGTCCAAGCACATCACAGCTGCCTGCTCAGCTAGAGGGCTGAGTAAGTGGGGAACACAGCAGGGAAAGCCCACCTATAACAAATCCCAACATGGGTAAGAGAGTTTTTTTTGAGAATAGTTCAAGGAGTCTGAAAACACCTGTATTGAACATGATGGAAAGCTGAGGTGCTGTTTCACTGAGGTCTTTGAACACCTTACTTTGTTCCCCTGACGAGCAGCTCCTCTCCACAGGGGAGCAGAAGATTTGCAGAGTCATTCTCTCACAGCCTGTCCATGACAGATAGAAGGCTCACACTAGAGGAGTAATGTAATTCACACAAATACACTGAAAATGAAGCAAAAACGTTCCAGGATAGAACTGCACACAAAGAGACAGGGGCTGACCAACACACAGCTACCACCACTGCTGAATACTCAGGTTCTCCCAGACTGCAACTAAAAGAGAGGTTTTGGAGCACTACTGCAGTCACCAGTAATTCAACGTGCAAAGAGCTACATTGCCCTCTCTCCTGCTGAATCAGAGTGACAGCCCAGGGGTATTACAGGCTCGTGTTTTAGGACATTTTGTCCTTACCTCACACAAGGAGGCTCACTGTAAATGACTGTGCATGTGCTTTATTTCACTTAGTACAACCCTTCATATTCACATATGCTCGATCAACACTTCACAGAACTGGGTGTTCCAGATAAGGGAGAGCCAGGCTTGAACCCTCTTTGCACAAGCTTTTTGGAACCTGCAGCTCTATATGAAAGCATCTTTGAGGATGCTTTGAGGTAAGTTTAGAAGCAGGACAAGCTACTCAACAGTGAGCCTCTCAGTAGCAGTCACTTGTCCCTTCCTGTAAGGAGCCTGTACAATACTTTTTGAGTACTCGATGCCCTGAATAGGGCTATGGCTCAGTTACTTGCAAATAAGACATGAGACATTCCAGAAAACTTTGGTGTTTGCAGGGGCTCAACCCACATTAGCAGAGGAAGTGGTCAATGTCATTTATTTTATTCAGACTGAACCCATGATAAGGAGAAATGAAAGCATTTCTCAACAAAGAAAGTAACAGGCAACTTGCACTTCATGGTCAGTCTAGAGATACAGATAAGAATCTGTTCTCTGCCAAGTCTGGCACTGCCTTCCACCTCCACTACCTCTAAGAGCTCAGGCACAATGATGTTTCAAGCACCTGGTTTGTACTGAACTGCTTTGCAAAGCATTTTCAATTACTGCTGCCTGATACTGGCAGAGTAAGGCTGGCAGCCAGAGACAATCTTTATTATTAAGTCAATTGAAAAAGCTGAAAACAAGATAAGCCCTTGGGTGTAGAAGCCTTCCTAGAGCCAGAAAAGGCTTCGATAGCTGCCCCACAGGGTACATCACTGCCACCCATATATGCTGGGCAAGTGGGACTTTGCTTCTCCACAAGGACAGTGTGCCCTTGCACACTGAAATGAAATCAATTGAAATTCAATCAATCAGCTGAGTCTGATCAGATGTTTAGCTGCATATAAGCTTAAACTTTGCAAGACACATAGGCAGAAGGGCAAATACTTGCACAGAAGATCAGTTGATCTATAGCACATCAAGAACAGCAAATCAGAGCTGTAACGCATCATGAAACACTCTTCCAAAGAAAAGAAGTGTAGATGAAGACTCCAAAGCACTAACAAACTAATTGTTTAGGCTTTTGCTGAGAAGTCCAAGTGACCAGTTTCAGGCTGTTCTTTGCACCTTTCAGTAGGAATTACAAGCACTCAAGAACCCAGCACTAACACTTCTACCAGAGGCTGAAAAATTTCTTGGTTCTTGGTTAGCTTAATCAAAGTTACGGCCAGAGCTGGCACTGTGAAAGTCCAGATGAAGAGGCAAGAGATATGGAAGAAAAAAGATAACAGAACAATGTGAATCCAGTAGCACCTAGGCATTTCACTGCTCTAAAGCAAACACTTCCTACCCTACACCAAATCCCATCTGGAGTATGGCTGGAAATTAGTAGACTCAGAAAACATTTTCATATGCCCGTGTCAAGGTCAAAGGGTGTTATTTTGCCATCTTTTGTTCCCAGTGCCACATCCCAGAACAACTCAATGTGTTAATCTCAGAGTTTTCACATGACAAGTTTAATAAAGCAGCTTTATGAAACAGTAAGAGTTTAAGCTGCTATTTACTCCCTGAATAGAGAATTACAGCTTTTACAGGAAGAGTAGAACAAGTTAATTTTTAAAGTTTAACTTCTTCAGAAGCAATTCTGCAAGACAGAAGGTTTTATCCACAATCTCCACATCTTTTTTGCACCTAAAAAAAGACAGTCTGGCACAATCTTAGGTCAGCCTCATCTTTTGTGCAGCTAATTCACTCAGTAACACAGAGGACCTCCCATGCTAAAGCAACTATTTTTAAGAATAAGACAGGAGAATGGAAGAACTGAAACATTAGCTTTTGTTTCTCTTTTCATATCCTTCTTGTTCTTACTCTTGACTTTGAGACCAAAATAAGTGATGTCTAGAATAAGACAAATGGCTGCATGTCCACCGATCTAAGAAGAGATAAGAGAAGCTATTGAAATTTGTATTGTGATATGAGAATTAAGCAAGCACTTCAGAGAGAAGGTGACACATGAAGGATAAGACAGCAATCCAAGACTACTTGTCCAAACTGCCTGCATAGGAAATACACATTATCAAATAAAGCCTAAAAATGAGATATCACAAATGCAAACAACTGGACTGAGTGTTCTATCACCAGGGACTAGAACATGTCAACCTAAGCAATATTATGAACATGACTGAGCATGATAATAATTGATAAATAAGGCATGTAAGATGCACACACTGTACCAGTCAGCTGACTAATAAGCCAGGAACATTTGTTACAGAAGGATGGACCAGTGCTATGAAAGCCAAAAAGCAATCTAAGAGGCTGACAGGAATCTTTAGTACTTGCCAGACCAGTGACAATTGTTCACCAACAATAAAAGGAAGCTGCTATGAAGTCTCTGAGGGAAACTACATGAGAATGCAAGTATAGAATGCAATCCTTCCAGCCATAACTGCACGAATAAAGCTGCTCCTAACATACCTCTGCAAACAAGTTAGCATCAGGTGAGAGATCACAGCAGCTGTAACTCATCAGCTGTGACAGATACAGCGACACATCCTGCGCTGGAGGAGAGTCACAAGTTACAGCTGAAGGTGCANTCTGCACAGGAAATACACATTATCAAAGAAAGCCTAAAAATGAGATACCACAAATGCAAACAACTGGACTCAGTGTTCTACAGACACCATATCAGCAGGGACTAGAACATGTTAACCTAAGCAATATT
Source organism: Alaudala cheleensis (assembly GCA_013398995.1). Lineage (NCBI taxonomy): Eukaryota > Metazoa > Chordata > Aves > Passeriformes > Alaudidae > Alaudala > Alaudala cheleensis. Next base: position 132,179 of record VWYE01020833.1, read on the forward strand.
ATGAACACGACTGAGCATGATAATAATTGATAAATAAGGCATGTAAGATGCACACACTGTACCAGTCAGCTGACTAATAAGCCAGGAACATTTGTTACAGAAGGATGGACCAGTGCTATGAAAGCCAAAAAGCAATCTAAGAGGCTGACAGGAATCTTTAGTACTTGCCAGACCAGTGACAATTGTTCACCAACAATAAAAGGAAGCTGCTATGAAGTCTCTGAGGGAAACTACATGAGAATGCAAGTATAGAATGCAATCCTTCCAGCCATAACTGCACGAATAAAGCTGCTCCTAACATACCTCTGCAAACAAGTTAGCATCAGGTGAGAGATCACAGCAGCTGTAACTCATCAGCTGTGACAGATACAGCGACACATCCTGCGCTGGAGGAGAGTCACAAGTTACAGCTGAAGGTGCAGGATGGAGCAGAGTCCCATCAAACAGGGTAGCAAGCAGGTACACAGCAGGCAATAAAGGGGAGTCTGAATCTGATGCAAGATGCTCGTAGCAGGGTCAGGACCTTGGAGCGTGAGCACCAGGGAAGAGCCTGGTTTAGCGGGAGCAGTATGACCTGGCAGGGGGCACAATGCCCCTGGCTCTCATTCACGCAAGGACCACTCTCTGCACTCAGCTCCCGATCACATCCCACCTCGGGCTTCCCTCCCTGCGAGCACAGGGATGCGCTGCTCCCACCCCAGCTCCTGCCCCGCACAGCCTCGCACCCTCAGGGAGCCAAAGTAAAAGCTGTCATCGCACCGCCACCCACCAGAGCTTCCAGAGTCGGGGAGAACCGCGAGGGGACCGGACACAGCCCCACCGAGGGACATCCCCATCTCCCCCCCCGGGCAACAAACACGCGGGGCCGGGCACACAGACGGTGCACGGCAGGACTGCGGCTGGGTAGGGACAGACCCGGCCGCGGAGCAGCACCCCCAGGCCCGCCAAGAGGAAGGGGAAGAAGGTGCGGCCGTCCCCTGAGCCCTGCGGGAGGGGGCTCCCGGGCGCCCCCACCTCACCTGCAGCCCCGGCCGGGCGCGAAGCCCCCGACAGCTCCCGCCGCCGCTCCCGCCCGTCTGCCGCGGCCCCGCCGCCCGCTGCCCTTTACCGGCCGCCCTCGCCCTGCCATTGGCCACCGCCGCGCCGCTTCCGCCCAGGCCAGCGCGCCCATTGGCCAGGAGGAGGGATGGGGACGAGGGCTCCATCACTGACGCGCGGGTGCCATTGGCTGGAGGCGAAGCGGGGGCCGGGACACCGCGGTTCCAATGGCTCTGGCACCTGTCAGTCAGGCAGAGGACGGTGATTGGCGGCGGCGGGCTGGGGGCGGGGCTATCGGCGCCGGCGGGGACAGTGGGGCTGCGGCCATGACTGAGCGGGGCCTGGGGCCGTGGCGGGGTGCGAGGGGTGGCGGCAGCTCCCGCCTCAGCCTCTGCCTCAGCCGCATTTTCAGTCTGCCGCACGCCGCTTCCTGCCGCTAGAGCCACCGTGACGTGGGGGACGCTGCCTGGGGAGCGGGTCCAGCCGAAGGACACGGTTGCTCCTCAGTGACACGGAGCTCGGTGGCCTTGGGGACCAGAGATCCCTCCAGGCTGCCGCTAAGCCGTGTGCTGTACCTGGTGCTGGATGCTGATTACACAATACTGCGCCGTTTAGTAACAGTGTCTGCGAGTCTTAAAAATGGTGGCTGGGCCCTCAGCATACTGGGTGTGTTTCTCATGGCCCCACCGGCCAGCTCTGTGTGACAAACACTGTCTAAACCCTTGGGGACCCCACTGAAGGGTCTGCCCTAGTCCCTCAGAGTGCTCAGCATTGTCCCACCAAGTGCAGTGTGTGATGGGGACAGCAAAATCCACTCGGAGGTAGAGGGACCCTGCCCCATCTGAAAGGCACTGGAGGAAAATAAATTACAGGAGCAAAAACTGTCCACAATGTCATGTTTATAAACCTACTTTTTTTGTATTCTTCTAAAAGAGCCATGTGTTACCTTGCTGGTAACATTCAGCATTCTGAGCTGTGTTAATGGTTGCTTTATATAACTGGATGGAAAAATCCTTCCTCTCATTTCAGATATTTTGTTTCCTCTGTTTACTGGGTGTTGGAGCTTCCTACGTGGAGAAAGCTCTCAAAGAGCAAGTCACATTTTCCAGGGCGCTGTGTACGTGGAGAGATGAGTAACTGCTACAGCCTGAGTCACAGGGAAGGAGGGAGTGCTGGGTAAGGGCAGAGAGGGAAACTCTGGAATGAAGGTGGCAGAACAAACAGCATCCTCCTCTCCTCCACGCTTGCTACAGGTGTGATCCCACACCACTCAGTCAGACAGAGTTGTATTCCTTATCTTTTAATTAACCTCGTGGAAATACCCAGGGTTCATGGTTGCTGAATTTGTCAGCAGCTCAGCTGGGCTGAGGTTTGGTGTGTCTCAAGGCAGCTGAGTTATGCTTGTGATCAAGTTAACAGATAGGCTCAGCAGATAAACATCCGGTATCAGACTCAACTAAGTACTTAAGGAATGTGTTTGAGTTTGATTACAGAAAATTGCAGTCCAATTGATTCCAGGTGTACCTTAGCTCTTTCAACATCTGATCCAGGCAGGAAAAAACAGATCCAGGCAGAAAAACACACCTCAAACTGGTGCTGAGCCTCCAGGCAAGGATTTTTTTTAAGTCCTTGAGACTGTCGGAGATTTCTCTGACCTGAGAGAAGCTCAGCTATTAGAAGAGAGCTTTGTTACAGACCTGTTACAAAACAAAGCAAACCAAACTTGCTGCTCACTTCTTGCTGAAGTGAGGTGAACTCTGAAGAGGTGGCAGCATAAATTTACAGGTGGCTGTGGCAGTGGGAGCCAAAATCCTGAGCTGTGTTTATTGCAAGGAGGGAAGTGATGGAAAAGGTGCTGTGTCTCCAGAAAGGGAGGGAAGAACCAGTGCAAGTCATTGGTGTTTTACTCTGGGCAGTGCTGAGGGGTTCCAGCTGCACCTTGTAGCGTGGGAGCAGGGATGTCTGGGTGGAAGCAAGCACATTTTGGGAATGCAAATCGACTTTGGGCTGTTAAAACAGCTGCTGAGCCGTGGCTTGTGAAGGAGCCCTCCCTCTGAGTGCGTGGGGAGCTGCCGTGGCCGATGTGCTGGGGGGCTCTGCAGGGTTGGTGCTGGAGCCCTGTGTGCCCGTGCCGTGGGTGGAGCGCTCTGGCCCGGAGCCAGGCTGTGCCACTCACAGCAAACAGGTCACACTCAGAAAATGCCATCTGAGCAGGAGCCTGAGCCATCCCCAAAGGAAGAGTGCTGGAAAGAGCTGAGCTTCATTTCATGAGCCTTCTAGGCAAGGATTTAGCTGCTTCAGCCCAGCAGATATTTCTGCCTGCTGTTATTGCTGAGAGGAGTGGGACGGGAGTGTCCAGGAACACCCTAATGCTTTGGAGACAGGAGGATCCCTCTCCAAGCAGTGTGGCTACTGCAAAAGGGGACAAATGTACATGCTGGAAACTGCAAGCACAGGAAGAACACAGCTTTGCCTTGTGCTTTGGGCAGGCAATTACCTCTGTACAGAGAGGCCAAAAAAAGACTGATGAAAATTCCACCTTTTTTAATGCAGCAATTGGAAAGGTACCAGGCAGAGAACTCCACGTGCTGCTGAACCAGCCTGAGACACCCCCGTGTCACACCGTGGTGACAATCACCTTTTGTTCTTCACATCCCTCTCTCTTTTGGCTGTTGCTGCCACAACTCTGAACTCTTTTTCTGCTTCATTTCCCCTGGCCCAGCTTCTCTCCTGCTCAGCAAACGTGCCGTGTGCTGAAGGACTCCTGTGGACTTTGCACCCCTGAGGAAACCTTTTTGTGAGAGGAAACATCAGGGTGTTCATCTATGGCAGTGTGTAGCAGAAAGGAAAACACCTCTTAGGCAGGGTTTGATTGCCAGCTGAAAATAAGCAAAGTGCCTGTCAGTGACATGTGAGCACAAAAAAGCTTTGCAGATGGAAATAAAGGCAATGCATTTTCCTCTTCTCCTGCTCTGCCTTCCCTGCAGTGCCAGTGAGGCTTTGGCTCGTGGGCTGTAGAGCCGTGCTGTTCCAGAGCCTGTTGAATCTGGAGGCACAGTGCTCTTTGGACTCTTACATATTTTCTGAAAATGGTGTCTAAAAGAGTAATGGGCACTTTGCAGAGCTCTAAATAGACCAGGCTCTGTCCTGAGGAGCTGGCAACACACAGAGGCAAGTGCCAGGGATGGGAGAACGGCTGCATCATACAAACCAGCTGGGGAGGTGGCACGTGGCCCACCTGATCAGTATTTTTCCATCACATTCTCATTCAGCTGCTCCTTGCCAACTTCCATTTCTGTCACGCTCCTCAAAAGCTTCTACTCTGGGTTTATTTAGCATGCTATTTATTTCCTAATTATAGAACTGAAGTGACTGACCTCAGCCCTTCTGGGTACTGCTGTACACCTTTTTGTCCCCTCTAGACCACAGGCTCTGGTCTCCTCTAATGGCTGAAAGCTGCTGCTAGAGACTTTCTGACTCACTTTTTTTGTTTTTCTCCAAAACCCAAGAGGGCTCAGTCTGCCTGTAAAGAGAGCTTCACTGATCATTTCAGAGCAGATGGGCTATTGCATTCCCAAATTCTTTAGGCCAAAAGAGAAATGCCACTGAGCTGAGCAGTTTACCAGACTGTGTTCTGCTGCTTCTGTCCACAATTTCCCAGCAGCCAGCTCACTGCTTTTATCCCACATCCAGCCACAGCTGCTGGCCAGAGGAAGAGGTTTTGAAAATCACTCCCTGGCATCAGCAGTGCCACTGGTCCTGCTTTTGGTTGCTCCATGGCACTTGAACCCTGCCTGGTTCCACAAATGAACTCAGTGGTCTGGGAGAAGGATCCATCTGTATTTTCCTGAAAGGGATGTGTGCCACAACAGTACTGAATTTTCCAGGGAGTCTGGTTAGGTGAAATTCCTATCTTCAGGATACCTTCTGCATCAAAAGCTGCCAGGCTGAGCAGACCTGTTCCCTGCAGCCACCTCTCATGCCACCTCTTGTTCAGTTAGAGCTGTTTCTGCCCCTTTCACACATTTTGGTAACTTAGGATACAGCTGCAGGAGCCAGGTGGTGCTTTGCCCCTAAAGCCACCTGCAGAAGCAGGGGGATTCTGTGCAGGGAATATGGCATCAGAGCAGGAGGTGTCTGGCAGGGAGAGGAGGCGTCTCAGAGGGAAAGCAGGGTGGATTCAGATAAATGGATGTACTGGAGCCAGAAGAATGTATGAGCTTCTCCTGGAGAGTTTCCAAGATGTCATACTGAATAATGGAAACCGCTGGTCTTCTGTTTAATCCCAAGTGGTCTGTCTGACATTTGCCACTATAGTGTGTTCCTGAGGTTGGAGTCTGTGATTGTCCTGCCTCAGAAAGCTGGCAAGGGAGTCTGCTAGGGCCACAGCTTTATGGGGTTTTTTTTCAGTGGCTGCTTGCAAAAGGCTTTCTGTGGAAAAGTTTCCATAGAATAGTGGTGCCTGAGGAGAATGCAGAGTTGCAATCCTGCAAACTGAAATGCTCAGTGAACTGAACAATGGGATTAGCAGCCCCTTGTAAAAATCCAAATTTTAGTATTGCCTGAGGAATGGGGAAGGGCCTTTTCCTAGAGAGCAATATTCATGGAAGTAAATTGAATGGAAGTGGAAGATTGGTATTGTGCCAAAACAGTGGGAATTGGAATAGATCTGGGAGGAAGGGAGAACACAACAGTGTTTGGATGATGGTGACTACAAAAGAAATGGTTACAGTTGTGATTTGGGAGAATGAGTGATGGTATTTGGGAGCAGAGAGCCAGAGCTCTGTTTCCTGGAGGTGTAGAAGGAAAGCAGGGGTGAGAGGAAACAGGCTTGATGCTGGTGCAGGGAGGTGGGTGAGGGTGGTAGGGTCCACAGGAGCATGTTTTGGCAGGATGGGTAGGTGAGCAGGAGCCAAGAGCAGTGGGATGGCTGGGATGAAAGGCTAATCCAGAGCATCTCCATCTGCTTGATGACTACCTAGAGATGCACTGGCAGTAACAGCCAAGCAGTGAAGGTCTGCCACCATGGGCAGGGGAGAGCTGGGGATGACCACTCTTTGCCATGCACAGGCACCTGGAAGGCTGCAGATCAGTATCCCAAGAAAACAAAGGAACTGCACGGAACTGAAAACAGAGCTACTGCACTCCATTCCTCTGGCTGACCTTACCTCGTTTTGCAGGAGCAGCACTTCCCTTTGCACCACGTCTGAGTTAAAGTATTGCACGGCCTGGAGGAAATAAACCGAGCTGCTGACGCTGTGTAATGACCCCATGTCCAGGCTGACTCCACCTTGGCTCATTGCAGGCTCCACCTTGCAAAACTGATGTCTCAACTTTTGGGAAATGACGTCTGATTTGCCACACATCTCCTCAGAGCGAACCAGCTTTAAGATCCTGGCCTCCGGAGTTCCTATGAAATCCATCCTGAGATTTGGCAGTAATGCTGCAGGAGGATTTTGTCGGAGTAATGCAGGGCTGGACATGCAGGGAGCAGGGTTGGGCGTGTAGGGAGTGTGGCAGGATGGGAGGATGCATGGCTGAGTGATGATGGTGAAGGTCCTTCCTTCCTTCCAGCTCAGGAAAGAGCTACCGCCCCGGCGGAGGCTAGAGGGTGCTGTGCTGCAGGGAATGGGTGTGCTCCTCCTTCCCTGCTCAGCATCCCTTCAGAGCCAGGTAAAAAATTGCAGGAAATGCTGCCTCTGAGCTGAGATGAAGACTGAGGTGCTGGCTGGAATCACAACCAACCTCCAGGGCTTTTTTTCAGACCAGAATAGTCCATTACCATTAGTTCATTATTCAGCACCCAGAAGGTGACATACAGAAAAGAAGGGTGGCTTTTCTTAGTATAAAAGCAAAAAATGGGTAAAAGGAGTGAGAAAATTAGGAACAGATCAGAAGATAAGGAAGCTGAGTGGAACAAAAGCAGAGAATAGAAGGGTAAAGAAAGAAAATAAAAGGATAAAAAGAGAAAATAGATGAAACCAATGCAGAGGATCACATCCACTGCTGTGTCCAATTAAGGGCTTCAGATCTGCTGAATGATGAAAGGGAGATTTACTTGGGAGAAAAATAAAGGAGCACTTCTTGCTTGCGGCAGCTGAGGCTGCAAAGCCCCCGGCTGATGGGGCAGGATCAGCTCCTGTTTACCCAGCTGAGGTGTGGCTAATCCTGAGCACCACAAAGAGCAGTGCTGAGGAGCAAGGAGAGGCCGGGGGGAGCAAGGGAGACAGGGCTGTGTTTGTACAGCAGCTGACAGGCAGCTGCAAGCCCAGGCAAAAACACGACACGCTCCCGAACAAGCAGCTCTGTGAGGCGAGGGCTGCTCCCTGGAAAGCCTGCCAGGAACCACAGGCGGCAGGAGCAAACGAGCCTCCTGCGTGGGGCTGCACGTGCTCTGCAAAACACAGCCCTGCAGCCCGGCCTGTGCTGGGGGTCACTGTCCTCACAGCTGGCACAGCTGCTCTGCCTGCCTGCAGCAGGTGGGGCAGATGTGCAGGCGTAGCTGGAGCAGGAGGAAGCACAGGTAGATGTGTTCTTCCACTCTCAGGTCTTGCAGAAAACAACCTACCAAAAGTGAGAAGATGCAGGCAGACAACAGAGGAGGAAGACTGCAAGTGAGCCTCATTCACAGCTGAAGGGACTGCACCTCCCTCTGGGCCATGGGGAGGTTTGAGGGTTGTTTCAGGTGAATGGTGTGTACAGCACAGTATCAAGAAGCCAGCCCTGCTCACAGAAATGAGCCACATCAGATCTTGATGCAGGTGATCTCCCTTCTGTTTTCTTCCTTAGACCTGAGGTGGGTTAATAATCACTGGAAGAGAGCTTCCTAAATTGGGCACAGATTACCACACAAGCCCCTAACAGCTGCCCTGGCCCCACCACACATGCTGAAGGAGGTGCTGAGGCTGCATCCGTAGGTCCCTGGAGGACATCTCAAAGAGTTACAAACAAACCTGGCCCAGAACATGGACCAAAGGGAATGCTGTGGTAGGCAGCAAAGCCCTGTTAGGAGCTGAGGGGCTGCTGAACCCACATGTTTTCACTCTGTGTCTACTCTGGATGTCTGCAGGAAGAGTCAATGGTTTTACTCCTTGGGCTCTCAGGGCAGCAACCCATTGCCAATTGGGGACATGCAAAGGGACTCAGCACTGGAGCTGCAGCTGCTTAACTCTCCAAGAACACTGGGAGAATGCAGAATAGGTGGGATCTGCTATTATTAACTGATCTGTGGGGCAAGACAAGGAAGTGAGAGGGAACAGTGAAATGTGAAAACGCCTGGAGAGGGAGTTGATGGCAGAAGGCAAATGGGTTCATGCTCTAATAAAGGCTCTGTTGGAGGCTGGACAAAGTAGTTGGTGGGATGGGAGATCCCACTGAGAAGGAGGGGTGATTGCAGAGGACATATGGAGTATGACTAACTGAATGCATGTTGTAAAAACATCAGTATAAGCATCCTGGCAGGGTGGGAGAAACACTTGGGAGACTTTACAAGGGTCACACAACTAAGCAGTAGGAAATATCCCTTAGGGGAAATTTGTGAAGCAGGTAGGGGAGATGGGTGGATACCCCTGCCCATCAGCCCACTCTTGTTTCTTCTAGGGAGCTCTTCTCCACTCCACACAGTATGTATGGGAACTGTGTGGAGACATCTGGGGATGTGCAGAGCTATCAGCTGGCTCCTTGCCTGGAAGTTGTTGTCGCTGCTGAGAAAGGAGGTAGCATAGCCCCAGGCAGAGTGCTTGGGGAGGACACAGCTGTCTGGCTGTCCCGTGGCATCCTCTGCTCCAGCCTTGTGTCCCCTAGGGTGCCTGCTGCCCCTGGGACTGGCTACGTGCTGCTGGCTACGACTTCCCCACGGCGGGGCTGGACACCCTGAGCAGGCAACAGCCCAGCGAGACCGTGGCGATGGCTCTGACAGATGGGTTTCATTGAGGACACATGTCTGGCTTGCAGCTTGTTTTTATTTCCTTTTGAGGGAAGGAGGAGCCATGGGAGAGGAGTAACTGAGTGGCTGAGCTGGCTCTCCTGGACACAGACCGCGGTGCCAAACAAGCTCTTGCTGCGGTTTCTGCTGTGGCTCTGGAGGCTGCAGCCCAAGGGGCAGGAAGTGGTTGAGAAGGAGCTTCAACTGGTGTGCCAGGAGTGCAGGATCAATGCAGGATGGCAGAGAGACAGAATCATGAGGGGAAGGCTCTGATGGGTCACGGCATGAGAGAGATGTATGGCTCTTAGCCAGCACAGGAGTTCCTGCGGCAGCTCCAGGCAAGGCACCGGTCACCAGGAACTTCCTTCCAGAGCAAAGGTCCTACAGGAGCCAACATCCTGCATCAGTGGTCACCTGCATCCTCCCCACCTAGGCTCACATGTGGCTCCAGGTGGCCTCCGAGAGCTGCTTTGGCCTGGGGGAACCAAGAGAATAAGGTGCTGCTTTTGAGGTGTGGTCAGCCTGGATTCCCTCACAGGGTCAGGTGTCTGTGTGAGAGAGAGGAAGGTGTGCAGGGACTGGTGCTTTCCTGCTGCATCAGCCATGACTGTGGCTACTGAAGTATGTTTTACAAGGCCATAAATATGCCTCTCTCCAGGAAGAAGTTAATCCTAGAGCTGTGACAGTTCTCCCCTTACCTGCCAGATTCTGGGGGTCAGAGCAAGCTGGAGGTATGGAGAGGGTGGGACAGGCAGAGTTCAAACCTTCTCATTATGCTTCCAGATACAAAGATCAAAAGACAACTTTACAGATTAATAAGGCCTCCACCTGGGCAGAGCCTTCTCGCATGGATGGGCGGGAGGGGAGCGTGCAGTAATGAGCAAACTGCCTCTTCTCCACCAGCCGGTAGGACAGGTTCTGGGCTCTTGCAAACAAACCCTGTGGTCTAGCTCGTTAGAGTTCATTAGTATTCTTCCATATTCATACAGCATTAGCGCCATCAGGCCCCATGTTTAAACAGACTGTCAGCTTGCCTTAAGCCCTGCAGGCGTTGGAGGACCTTCCATCAAGCACATGCCAGAAGCACACGCACCAAATTGGTGGCTGGAGTAAGGGAGGGTCTCGTGAGCGCTGTAACAGGGTGAGGATCAGAAACCTGCCACAGAAACCTGGGTTATCAGAGGAACCTGGATAATAAAGCTATCAAGTACACAATTCAGTGCTTTGTGTCAAGGCAGGAGCTTTCGAAGAGCTTCCTGAAAAAGAACAAAAGAGCCATGGCTTATCTTGCTGTGGTATCTGCTCGGTGCTGGTCAAGCTGCTCCAGCCTCTAATCCATCAGGGATTTCCATTAGGCACTGTGGTGGGTTCGTGTTACAGGTTGGTGCTCCCAAGCAACAGGCTACAGAGGGCAAGGCAAGTCAGGGATGTGGACTGTGCCCCATCTGTCCTGGGAAATGCCCTGAGATGAGCACCACAGGGAACCACCACCACAAAGGGCTTTAGTCCTGGCCCGAGGTCAATGCTAATCCATCATCGGTGAGGTGACAGGTATTTCCCAGGGTAATTCCTGCTGTAGCATTTACAAATGACCTTTGGAAGTGGTGCTGTTACCACTGCCTGGTGAGGCCGTGTGTGTAAGAGGCCAAGCCTTCATGTCTAGCTTTTGGATGGACAAAATAAAGGTAGATAAGTCCTTCTCTTGAGCCCCTCCAGCCCTTGGTTTCCCATCTGCTAAATGAAGATGCAGGCAACGCCTTTTCTGCTGGAGATAAGAATGGATAAATCCTTAAAAACTGCAAAGGATTCAGAGAGGGAGGTTATATAAAGGTGCTTATATTAAGTACCTTACACAGACACACCAGCTCTAAGCTGGGTATAATCTTGTTTATTTAGGTTAGAGCAAAGGACTTGAAGTTAAACTGGCTGAAATCTCATCTGAGCTCCGACAGGATCAGCACAGGGCAGCAGAGCAAAACCAGGGGATGGTGCTGCCCTTTGCCTTCTTCCTTTTAAATCGGAATGTTTTAGATATCCTGAAGGGCGCTCAGTAGCCTTATGGAGCTTTCCATGCCCCAAGGATATTCAGTATCTAGGTTTTTTTATTAGTCCTGAAGCTCCTGATTCCTAAACATTAGCATCCCTAAGTGTACAGCCTGTGTTTAGAGAAACTGTTGCCCTTTTGGTGGAAAGGGCAGAGAGTGTAGAAGCCTTTTGTTCCTCAAGAAACTAAACAGAGAAGTCTGGCTACATGCAAGGATTGTCCCAGCCCGTGGATGTCCTTGAGAGTTGTTGGAAACCACGTGCTGGTAGGCCAGTGGGCAATGACGCTGGCTGGGGGCTGCAAGAGGTTAGAGATGCTGGCACAAGCCCTTGGTTATCCTGTTAGAGGGATTAAGAGCAGACTGGGGCTTAATCCACTGCTGCAGTGCTGCAGATCGTTTCTCCTTCCCACTCGGAGTGGCTAACACGTGTGGCAGGATGGGAGGCTGGATCCCACGCAGCAGGAAACTTTCCCAGGACCTGTGCTGTGGCCTGAACCACAACTCTGAACTCTAAAAAAGAGTTGTGCCTGTGAAGGATGGGGGCTACCTCTGTCAGGGATTTTTTGGGGGCTCTCAAAACTGGGGTGAGACAGGAAAACCATGTTGCAAGGAGTGTTGAGGGAGCATTTTGGGTGGGGAATCCCCCTGGGGTGTAACAGCTGACTTTTGAGATAGACCTAAGCCAGTGAACTCCTTTATAGAATAGATAGTTGAAACAATGGGAGCTGTTACCTAAAAAAAGATCCATTCAAGGGCTGAGCAGGACTTTGCTGGGGTGGAGGGGCATCTTTGCTACCTGATTGTGGTAGGGAGAGGTTCTGTGAGTTTCTGAGAGGGAGTGGAGAGAAGGAACATGAAACTGTGCTGATACCAAAGCTGTCACTGCACATTCATCAGCCATGAGACGCACCCTGGTCAGTTTTATGACAGATGGGGGCTTTATGCTTGGGCAAGGGATCACCTGTGTATTGTTCACCTCTCTTGTTCACAGGAAAATACCTTTGTATAAGATGAAAAATAAATAAGATTGCATCAGAGAAATGCATGGCCCCATCTTCGCCTATTTTCCTCTTTATCACCCCAGCTACGGGAACCAGGCTATCTGCTATCAGCACAGCTTGGAAAGGGTTACACACAGCAGAATCTGGCAGATCTCCCTGCAGAAGAAACCAAACCCAGTGGTAACTACTGCAATAGCAAGGCCTAAGTAGTCCCTGCAGAAGGGAGTGAAATTACGCCTGACCTTCGACCTACCCAACTCTTTCAAGTAGAGCCATCCCTTGCAAAAACTTGGCGGCTGCAGGAGCCCGGGCGTGGTGTTTGCCTGTGGGAGCTGTCTCTGTTCCTCGTTTCTTTCCTGGCCTTGACAGGTTGTTCCTCTCTCTTCTCTGCTGCTCATGTCCAGAGCTTCCCTCAGCCCACTGGGACAACAGAGACACTTCCCAAGTTTAGTTTCTCATGGGGTGCCCCTCTCCATTGCAGGCCTCCATTCACAGAGCCACTGGTACTCGCAGGAAGCGCTGTCCCTATGGAGAGCACTGCTCCATCTGGCCTCCGCAACTCGCTTTTTAATATCCCTTCCCATGCTCGTTCCTAGGACATTGGCATTCATGCCTCTGGGGACAGAAAGAAAACATTTTGCTTTCTGTTTTTAGAGAGGCTGATGCTTTTTCTGCAGCTCCCTCTGGGTCTTGCATTCTCTCCGAGACTAATCCAGGCAGTAGCCCCTCAAAAGGCCGAACAAACACTCTTGTCCTAGTTGCTTGTGCACAGCCCTGGGAATCTTGCCCTGTACTCTCCTCCTCCTGACCTTGTTTTCCTCGGAACACCACAGCAGTAATTACCCTGAGGTTGAAGGGTTATTCGAAAGCAAATACTGTGTCTTGTGTGCTCCCTCCTTTCCAGCTGTTGTTTCTCCCTACACTGGAGTTAAACTCTACCTGGAGTTTTCTTTGTGTTGGTGCTAATTTAGGGAAACACCAGCAGCGAGGGGGGGTGGGTGTGGGTGGGAATACGTGTCCAGTTCCATGTGTTTCTCATTCTCTGGTGCCCTGAGAAGTCACCAGTGCAGCAGGGCAGCTGGACCTGCCACTGGGTCTCTCCCTGGGGTGCTGCTCATACTCTGGGTGCTCTCATGGGCACTGGTTGACTGGTGACAAAAGCATTGGCTGGACACTGGAGTGGAAGTGGGAAGACTGGTCAAAGTGCATGGCATGCAGCTGGACTGCCCAGCTCAGGGATGGCTGCGTGGCTGCATTGCCAAAGGCAGAGATGTAGCAACACTCGGGCAAAGTCAACACATAAATATGAGCAGCCCAAGTGTCTGAGGTGGGTTAGTTAATGCTGAAATGGAGGGTTTTGCAAGAAGAGATAAAATCAGCCTCACGTTGAGGAGGAGAAGGGTTTGGAGTGCATTTCCATTACAGGGTCAAATGACCCAGCATTCCTGTGCTGTGCAATGCTCTTTTCCAAAGACTTTGCTGCTGAATATGGATTTAGCCTGAATATGCTTTAGCCTTCCAGGGCTAAATATGTTTCTGCCTTCCAGGGCAGAGCTCCCCACAGGGCACCAGTTCTTCTCAAAAGCAAGGCTGGGCTTTTCCAGCTCTTGGTGGCTGGGCACAGCTCAAAAAGCAGCTAGTTTGTGGCCAAACCAGTGGAGCTGTGGCGCAGTGCTTTGGGCAGAAAGCTTTAATGTCACTCTGAATCCCTTTCACATGTTTGCCAGACCTGGCTGTAAGCTGTTTTCCTTGACGCTAGTTAGGAGGAACTCGGGGAAACCCCATGCCACTGGCACGCTGGATGACAAGGATGGCACAGGGCACTTGTGTTCACTGTCCATCGGATGGGAAGCCCTCTCCAGCTTTCATCCCACCCAGGGAGAGAAAAGCGGGATTTGCGCTGCAAAACAGCTCTTGCTTTGCCAAGTGCTGGCAGCCCCCAACCCATTCCGGTCCAACTCCGCACCCTCTGCCTGCCAGCCGGGGCCAGGAGCCACGGGCGCTGCCAGGCTCAGGAAGTCCCTACCGGCCACTCGAGAGCCAAGATCTGGCGCGGGGTGAGCCAGCGGTCCCCCGCACTGAAGCATCATCAGCGTGGCCGTGGTGGCTTTCACTTCCAGAGACACCTTTGCTGCCGT
>VWYE01020834.1:0-37511 GCA_013398995.1 Alaudala cheleensis
CCAGCCTTGTTACATTGTATCAACAGTGCCAGGAGACTACAATAGAAAATCGAATCCATAGATTTTCCTGAAAAATATTTGGTCCTGGAAAAGCTTTCCTGTGTTGTACAAATAAATAGAAGAAGCAGATGAAGTCTGGAGGAAGAAACGCTCAGCAACTCTGTCCCCACACGCTCTCCATGCCCCAGTGATGTATTGCCCCAAAATAGATTTATCTGTACATACTTAGGGCCAAAAGCAATTTGAAACTGCTGAAATGTAACTCAGTAATACAGTTTACAAAGAAAGTTATTCAGCTTTTGACTGTAATATTTAGTGTTGTCCAAGTGTAATGATGAGATACTTGAGATTCAAGTCTGTGTGTGTAATTATCTAAATCCATAAATTATAATCCAAGAAGGTAATAAAACCAGTCATTTTGAAGAGCAACCAACAGAGCCCATAATTTTCTGCTGTTGCTGTGCTCAGGATCAGTAGCACACAAAAGTCACAATGCTGTTGACAAGGGATGCTGCTCATCACTACCCAGACTAAAGCAAATTATTTGACCAAACAAGGGCACTTTCATGTTGCACTTGTGGGGTTTTTGCCAATTAAAAAAACCCCTAAAAAACAAAAAAAAACACAAACCTCCTGGCAACTAATAAAGAAGGGGAAAGCAGAAATAAGGAGTGGCTACTGATTCCTCCCTTGGACAGAATCAGATCTGGCTAGAAGAAGATTTCTTCTGAAATTATTGTTATTTCAGCATTTTATATTTTTCTATGAACAGCTCTGATTGATAATATGACTCAGTAATAACCTATACTTAACAAAAAGAGTGTTTTTCTTTGTAAGTAAGGCTTTTCTTTCCAGTTTAGACCAGAGTTATGACAGAGGTACTTATTTTTTTATTTATTTCAGTGCTTTTGCTTTACTTTTCTGTTCTTATATGTTTTTTCTTTTGTAAATGTTAAGGTCTGTAAAATAGAGTTATATAAGGAAGAGAGTGTGGAAGAAGAAGGCTGGAAGTATGACTTTGTTTCACGTGTCTGTCACCCAAAGCTGAAAAGCAACTGCTGCACTTTTTTGGGGACATACCTCCCTATTTTTGTGAGGGACAGGAACATCCCATAGTACTGCAACTGTTCTATGTGAATGATAGCACTCAAAAAACCTTATGAATAGTTTAGGCAAAAATAGTTTCCTAGGCCACAGTCAAGGCATATTAACAAACCAAGTATGCCCCTCCTTGTTCCTCCAGACTTACCTGCCAAATCAATGGGTTTGGGACTCCTCTCTGAAAGTCATGTGGAAAGTAGTGTCAGTGCTTATTAAATTGCAATCTACAATCAGATATCTGATTTTGATGTCTTAGAATCATTGATGAGAATCATGGAATGCTTTGGGTCAGACAGACCTTAAAGTTCATTTGATTGAATTTTCATTTGCTATGAGCAGGGTCACCTCCCACTGTCCCAGGCTGCTCCAAGCCCCAGTGTCCAACCTGGACTTGGGCACTGCCAGGGATCCAGGGGCAGCCACAGCTGCTCTGGGCACCCTGTGCCAGGGCCTCCCCACCCTCCCAGGGAACAATTCCTTCCCCATATCCCATCCATCCCTGCCCTCTGGCAGTGGGAGCCATTCCCTGTGTCCTGTCCCTCCATCCCTTGGCAATTGTCTCTCTCCATCTTGTAAGTCATATACCCTCTGGCTCTTTTCAGAATGTATGAGATAAAATTTTTGAATAAATGTTGCTTGCTATCTCATTAAAGTTGCTCAAAATGATGGGCAACTGTGGATCAATTATTCCTCATTATACACAGACCTAAATTTCAAATGTCCAGATGCAAAAGGTGAGAGCACATATTGAAATTCACACTATTTAGTAGCTGATTAAACCTGAAAATTTCACTAGAAATAAATGGGTTTTTCCACCCAGCTCACGGAGACAAGATTTCACACACAGAACTTCAGTTTAATGGCACCTAATGCATTTCACAAAGCGTCATGCGACAACATTGTAACAACAATCAAATAAATTGATGAATTAGGATTGAAGTACATACATATTACTTACATTTGAATTTCAAGAGATAGGGGCTTAAGAGGGACTGTGATGTGAACTGTGAGGTGTTCCAAGTTGGCATTCTCTTCACAGAGACTTGCATCATTGGTTTGTAAAATGTGTCCTATTGCAATCATATCTTTATTATGACCCCAAAAATTAAAATAAGAAGCACTTTCTTTTGTCAGATTTTGACCCCTTTCATAACAGCTGGGACCCAAAAATACTGTAACTGTTGCCTTGGCTACAAGTCCAGCTAAGAAGCCATTTTAAATGCCCTTTTTAAATTCTAGGAAAGGCAACATAAAAATACTCCTGTGGAATTTACAAGATTTTCTGAGACTTTTTCAGAAGTAAGATTCAAGAGGCTTTTTAAAAAAATGTTTTTGCTCTTCAAAATGTTTTTGAACTGCTAACAAGCAGGTCTTACCCACCTGAACAGAACATATGGCACATCCCCATGGGCTGCAGGTGATGGAGAACCAGACTGAAACAGATGTGGCCACTTACCTGCATCAACACTCCTGCTGTAGTCAGGGCTCCTTAGGCAGTGAGGGAAACACCACACAGCCTTTCTGAGAAATTCTGAAAAGTTACATGGAGCTAGCAAAGATTTTAAAATGTTGGTATCTGAAGAATAAAAAAAACCCAAACATTGATTGTTATTGATTGAATTGCTCTGTCCTCATCACAGCAATATTTCATAGAAGTGCTAAAAATATATTTACTTTGCTCATTATAATATGATGTGCACAAATCTTTTATTTAAAATCCCTCAGTAAAGCATGTGCATAATTAAAGTTCCTAATGCTGAAATAGTCTTTCTGTATAATCATACAAAGCCAGACTACAATTGTGTGGTCCTCTTGGCTTTGAGAATTAGGAGAAAACACTACAAGGCAAAACATGATTTTTTAACAGACTGTAGTGTAATGAGTTTCTGTGAGAAAGACTTCCATTGTCTAACTTATTTTAAACAGCACTGCTATTTATGGAATAAAAATAGAACTTCTTACACGAGTCAGTGGCAGCTTTTAAAGCATCAAAATGCATAACATGCATTTTTACTATTTGTGTTTTTAAACTGTTACATTGTTCCAGAGAAACAAATAGGCCCAATGCATTAACCTAACTGCTCCTTATATGAAAATCACACTGGAAAAACACAGTTTTTGTAAACCCTCTCAAAGATTAAATACAAGAACCAGGTAAATTTCTATTTTGCTACTTAGGGACGAGCTTCTTACCACTGATATGTCAAAAAATATGCTTTTTATCAGCTGCCAAGACAATAGCTTTGTTGTGATCCGAGGTCCTGAATGCATGTGGAGTAAAAAGTGGAAAACACACATCTTTTGCCACTTTTGATCACTAGTCCTTACTTTTGGTAAATAATTTTTTCCTTCTATGCTGGGAAGTGCCAAACAGTAGAGACAAGGAACTGAGTGGACTCTCCTCACTAGCAATAAAAACTGGCATTTCCTTTTGGCTAGAAGAACTTCAGGAACACCCTGCTTTTTAAGTTTTCTGACCATCCTGCTCTTGAAGTGACAGTAAATGGTTGCAATTCTCATAGATCAGGGAAATTTCAGAAAATAAACCCCCTCACTGATAATTTTTATCACACAGCATTCTTGATTACTTTCCTTGCAACACAGCAAGATGTGACCACTCACCAAGGGATTAAATTGGGGAGTTGTGCTGATATGGGCAATGAAGAGAGTGAGAGCCTGTGAGATCCCTGCTGGCCCCTCAACATGGACTTCATACAGTCTTTTTATGGGAAGGCAAGAGGAAATATCCTAGTCCAAGCTTTTCTGTTGCAACAATTCCTTTCCATCTTCACTTCCAGTTGTTTAAGGGAATTTGAAAGAAAATACAGATTTGGGATGAGGGTGGTCAGATACCCCAAAGGAATCTATGAGCAATGTGCATAAATCCACTTGTTTAACACTCCTGGGAGGTGGATAATTCTTTCCAGTAGATTGCTGACATTGGCAGGGAAGCATCAGCTCACTGGTGGGAAATAGAGGAGAGCAAGGCCCCTTTGTGGGAGCAACCCAGTCAAGCTCTGCCTCCATCGAGTGTCTGCACAAAAGGCTGAGCCATTTTCCCAGCTAATCCATGGATAAATCACTGTGATAAAATGGCCATCCCACAGCAGCTCAGGAGCATTCTTCCACATGTTCCAATTGTATCCAGGCAACAGGAACAGCAGGGCCAGCTGGAAGCAGAGGTGGGATATCAGGGTAGGGGTCCAGGCACATTTTCACTGATGAGGGCAGAGAGGGCAGAGGGTAAAGATAGGGTATTGATTAATATTTGAATCCATTATTATTTATTTAAATAGTTCAGCTTTTTGTTTGAGGTGCTGAACTGCAATCCAACTAACATATAAAGACAGACTGAGAAAGTGTTTTAGGTGAAGCATTAACTGTAAAATTCCATCTTCTTGCTATATGTATTTAATCTTCCCCTTTGCTCTTCTGCTCACCAGCTCTCCTGACTTGTCTTTCTACCGGATATTAACTTTGTGATAAGTTCAGCCCCCTGTGTTAGCCAAGACTGTAGGACCAGATGGCAGAAATTTAGGTACACACTATCCAGCTGTTAGCAAAGATATTTTGATTTCCTACACATTATGGGATATTAATTATAGACAGATTCGATAGAACAAGGAACACAACAATTTTTCAAGCATGATTGCAGTGAAAAACAGTGACAGGTATCTCCTTCCATGAAGAAAATACTTTAATAACATCTCTATTTTATCACAGACACAATTCAAAATCAATGGAAACTTGGTTTGATATCCAGAGAGCCTTTGGAGTTACGGTATCAGGCTTGATATTGTATAACAGAGTACAGAAATCCCAGTTAGCAAAGTAAACACATTGGCAGTGTCACATGTCAGCCAATAAAATAGCTCCGTTTAAAACATTTCGTTCATGTTATGTAGATCCCAGTTTTATTTAATTCAGTAAGTTGCCAGAGCAGTTCTCCAGAGTGGAAACATTTTTTCTCATTTTGGGAAAGAATTTGTATGTAAAAAAAATCCCAGAAGAAAACACAGCAAATTGTTTTAGGTTGATATTAAATAGCTTTATTTCATATGAAATATTCTTTCTGCATATAAATAATAACCTGGAATCATGATAACAAACCCAGATGACAGAAGCTACCCCCTTTCCTTTGGAAACAAAATAAACAAAGTATTTGAATAAGCACTGAATTAACTGGGGGGGACCATTTCCTGCCATGCCTGTGGAATGAGAAGGATGTCCAAAAATCCCCTCAACCTCAGCAGCAGCTCAGCTCAGCAGGGGGCAAACAACTGAGCTCTTAGGGAGGTGTCTCTCCCCCTTGGAGTCACTCCCTCTCCACTGCTAAATGGTTGAAAATGCATTTAGTTCTTATTTCGTCCAGTGGGCTAAAACATTTTAGTGGATTAGAGAGTAATTTCCTTAACCTGGCTGTGTCATCAGGTCATAATGGTGTTCTGGCTGTCTGACTGAAAGACAGAAAAGCACATTTCAGAGGGAATTGTGCCTGTGGCTACAGAAACAGTCGGGAGGGTTAAGATTTAGTTGGGAAAGGGAAGGCATCTAATCAAAAACTGCTGAAGCAACGAAAGTACAAAAAGGGCTTCTCATACCATAGGAATTGTGATACTCCATTGCTTATGTCACAAAAGTTTTAACTATGCATCCTTTGGACTCATCCCACAGAAGTTCATCCTAATGAACTCCTGGTGGTTCTACTTTCAGCAGAGCACAGTGACCCAAGCATGCAGTTCCAGCCCAAAACAAGGGGTTTATAAACAGAAAACTGCAGATAAAATGCAGGAAAAAGCCTCAGATATCCTTACACAAAAACTCTGAAGAACAATGGGGACGTAAATTAAATTTTAATAGAAACATGTTTAAATAATCCACCAAAAAAAAAAAAAGATTGACAATAAAAATGGGACTTGGTCCAGATTTGTATTCTCAATAATTTAACTTTTTGAGCAGAGCTGGAATTGTTCTTTCTGGCTCAAGAGACCATGCCGGGCAGCAAGTTGCTCTACCGATCCATCCAGGCTGGGGCTGAGCAGATGGAGCAGCCCTGGGAGAGGCCCTGGGGGAGCTGTGGGGCAGAGCTGGCCCTGCNTCTAAAACATTCTATGAATTAATGGAGTGAGGTTTTGCATTCCCATTTTCCTGTCAGTAAAACTTTGGGGCTGGATTTAATTCTTTAAAATCACCTGCTTATTGCAGTTCCAGATACCTTAAGGTCCCCTGCCAAGCCTCTTATTGGTGATCCAGACTGGCATAGATGTCCTCTACTTCCTGCATCACACCTGCCAGAGCCTTGCTGAAGTTTTGGGTGTCAGAGGATCTCAGCATGGCACTAAACACCAGTGACTCTGCTGCTAATCCCTAAATCATTGAGATTCTAAATTTACTGAAGTTACTTGATGCAATGTAAAAGTACAAACAGCGCTGAACAACTTGTCAACAGTTATGGAAAGAAAAAGGAACACCAAACAGAAGGAGAATCAAAGGAACATCTACAATGAGTATTTCCAAACTCCAAAGCTCCAGTTACATAACTTTTAAAAAATAACTGAAGAAATAAAAAAGTAAAAAGTGGAATTATATGTGGGCAATTTCTGAATAGAAGCACAGTTAATTCCAGCAACATAGTCCATGGAAACAGTCAAATAATCTCAGTTGAATTATCAAATAAGATATTACTTGTCTGATCACTTAATGTATTTGTAGTCTGTTTTTTATGATCAGTGACAGAAAGTATGAATTAGTTTCATTCCTTTCTTGTCAAACACTTTGCTTAGATTTTGAAGGAAGGAAATAACCATTGTCAGTTATATGAATTGAATATATCATTATGTACAAGCAGGCTTTAAACAGAAAAATATGATTGTGTCAAAAGGGATTGCTTGCCTACCAATTTTGTGAAAGTCATGATTTGAATATCCTCTGACTGATATCCCAACAATGCATCTCATTTTACACTTTGGATCACATAATTTCCCTTGTGAGTCTCAAAAATGGAGGGAAAAAAAGGCTCAGAAAATTTTCTTTCACATTTTTTGTTTAGAAAAAATCAACATTTAAAATCTATCTGTCCACACTCCTACTTTAAATTCAGCACCAAATCTGTTCCTATCAAGTGTTGCTTATTTACAAGCTTTTTTTGAAATTATTAGGAGAAGTGCAAGAGTTCTTCTGTGGACATTTTATTATTAATTTTTAAAATATTTTTATTTTGACAGTAGACTTTCACTCAGTGAATTTTCTTCCAAACAGAGCTCAAAAATAAATTGATTCCTGAGGATCAATTCTTCCTGTCATCTGTTGTGCAACAGAATTGTATTTCTCCCCAGAAACTGTTTTCCCCACCCCCAGGATATGGAATGCTTAGAAATCCTCCTGACCTTCCCCTTTGCTCCTATCCCATTGGCCCGGGGCCAAACATCCCACCTCGAGATGAGCCCCGTACAAGACCCTGTATTTCCTTGTTCACTCTCTTTCTGCGTGGACCCCCATGAATAAAGACCTTCAAACATCTCTTGGAGAGAGCCTCCTTCTGGTAATCCCAGTCCTATCTCTGAGATATCTCCCCCCTAAGCCTCGTAGGGATCTGAGCTGGCCTTGAGTCTTGGGGGGCTGCAGGGGGGAATAATCTCACAACAGCATCAGAGATAAGTTCCTTCCAAAACAATTTTATCCTTTTATTCTTCTTCATTAAGACTTTGGGCCACATATAATTGATAATATTTCTAATGTAAGGAGAAGTTCTGAAAAACTTGAGCTGGTGCCAGTGGCTTCCTTTGCCTTTGGATAAAATGTCCAGCAGTTTGTTAGCAGGGTCTGACACAGTAAAATTTGGTTTATTTCTATTTAACAGCCTCTAATTTTTCCAGACATTTTCAATAGTTTGTGTAAAATATCTTAACACAAGCTTAGGTCACCCTGGAAAAATTAAAAAAAAACAAAAAGAGAAAGTGGGAGAAAAAAATCCCTCAACTTATAGAATGTAAATTATTTTGTAATTTTTGTTAAACCAAGAATTCACACAAAGTCTTGCTTATAAGGAAGGAATATGAAGCATCCTCTCCAAGGCTCCTAACCTGGTATAGCTTTTCACTTGTACACACCTTTAAACAAAACATCCTATTTTGGCTGTGCTGGGTTCACACACCCTGGGAGTGGAGGGAGGAGAGAGCCCTTGGTGGTATTTTAAAAGAAACACATGACAAAGTGTCTGGCTTTTTGCTCTGGTTTTTGTTTCTATTCCCAGCCAGCAGCAGCCCTGTCTCAGGCCAGGGATTCCCTGAGACCCTCCTCCAGCTGGAGTGAGGCACAGACACTTCCCTGGTTTTGAGGAGCCTGCAGGTCTGGCTCAGCTCCAAAGCAGGATTCCAGTTCTGCAAAAATCCATTTTATCTCCTGGGAGTAGAAGATGCTGTGTAAAACAGCTGACACAGCTCACACTATTGCTACCATTCTTGGGAGACATTGCTTGGTAATGCCTGAGGTAATATTTAAAAGCTGGTGCACCCAGACAAGAAGTTTCCCTTGCACACTGCCTCAAATGCTTCCCATAAAGTAACCTTAGATAAAACAGAAATGGTCAGACTTGAGCTTACATGGCTACACAGAGAAAGTCCCAGCTGGCTAATTAGATGTCTAATTAGACACTATTGACTCTCATGCCCTTTCTGAAACTCTGACATGAAATACATACCAGGAACTTCTGAGAAATTGAATCACCTCTCTCATTTTGGAAGCGTTAACTACTGGTGATAGGGGGTTGTTCTGTGCTGAAAGAGGTGTGTGCAAGCAAAGGCTGAATTGGAAGTAATCACTCCACAAAATATTTCACACACAGTGCATTTCCCTTAGATTAAACACAAGAAGTCCCTTTCAACCCAAGCTGAATAAAAAGAAGCAAAATGTCAAGCTATTATGTTAACATTTTCCAACCTCAGGTCTTTATCAGCTCTCTGAGACAAAGACCAAATCGAGCTTTCATGTCTGAACATGGCAAGCAGGATGCAGGTGGTGCAGCACTACTGTCAGACATTTGGATCATTCCTCACCAAGCAGAGAGAAAAATGTCAGCTGAGATGTTCATACAGAACTTGACATTTGGGTAAGCGAATATAACCTTCAAGTCTGGCTTTCCTTTTGCATGCAGCAGAAAAATACAAAAGTGATGGAGGCAGGCAAAGAAGAGTTTGAAATAATCATAGCACAACCTCTTATTAGTCCAGATCCTGCCTACAGGGTCTAATCTGAGGCCTTGTTCCAGCAGCTGTGTGTCACCTCAGAAATGAACTACAAAAATTTCAAATTGAGAGCAGCACTGTGTATTTTTCAACTGCAGCCTAGTGAGGTTGTGATCTCTAACTAGGGACTGCTGTGCCTGCAGCTACAACCTACAAATGTAGGACATGCAGAACACGGAGCACTCGTTCTCTGCCTCAATATTTGTTGGAGGAACCCCCACATGCCACAAACAGGAGGTGCCTCTCCTTCTGCCAGTCCATGACACATCTGAGTCTTCAATTAGTTGGAAGTTGGTAAGATGAGCATCACCCTCTACAATTCACCCTCAAAATGATGTTACTGAGTTCAGAATGAGAGGAGTAAATAGCGTTGAAGGGTGGCAAACATCCCCCATTGTGATTCTTCAAATCTGAAGCTTCAGCCTGCATTTCCCCCTAAGCTTTGCTACCCTCAACAACTCTCCAGAAGTTAAAAATGAACAGGAAAAAGAAAAAGAAAAAAAAAAAGAAGAGATAAAACAAAAAGGAGGGAGTTCTGCTATCAGCAGTGACTCTGGCTTTGGAAGAGTGCTCTGAAAAAAATCCACACAACACGTGGGCAGATGCCTTATATTTGGTTTGCTTCTGTAATTTAGATAGTTGCAACTCCATTTTCTGAAAACAATTTGTATCACATCATTAATAGTGCTTAAAGCTAAGAGCCAAAAATAAAACCTTGGAGTTAAATTCCAATTAGTTTGTCCAAAAAAGCCCCTTTTGACAACAGCAGAACATTTGCATCCCAAGCTTCTGTCAGCAAGCCAGATGCCTTTGATTAGGTAACAACCTGATCAGCCTCTTTGGGCAGATTTTTAAGCCTGCAGCACCTCCTTGAAATTGAATGGAAATTGCTCACTGAGGGCCTCACTGAGGGTTGATGGGGTGTTCTGGCACTGCTTCCTTCTGACCTGTCGTATTTCCAGCTCCTCATATAATTCAGTTAATTTCCTCCAAAAAGTAAACAAGAAAAAAAAAAAAAAGCAAAACAAAAAAAAAGCAAAAACACAAAAAAAAACAGACAAGAACAAAAACCCTTTCATTTCAGTAAAATCTAAATGAAATAGTGAGGATGACAAGTGCAAGGCTATGTCTTTTCATTTGGATTATGTTTATGTAGTTTCCCTTGGTGGAGGTGAGCTTTAAATAGATTTTTGCATTTCTTTTCCTCTCTTTCAAAATTTTTACATCCCCTATCCCTTAAGTAATATTTTGCTGTGTCTCTGTAATAGTGTATTGTATCCCTTAAATCAAATTACAAATTTAACAAAAAAAAACTTTTCAGTGCATTTCAGTACGAGAAATAAATAGCTACTATTTACTGCTGCTGTTGCAGTAATTGTGTGGGAAATACTGGGAATGTTAGAAGGTGACTGGGTAATAAATGACTCTCTGCACTATCATAGAATCATTTTGGTTGAAAAAGGCCTTTAAGATCAATGCCACTGAGAACCCATCACAGCCACCACTGACCTGTGTCACATTGATTTGAGTAGTTGGAATAAAATCAAATTCACATCTGCCATCCAGTGCCAAGCAAAAGAGGTGTCAGTGATTGGGGGGTTGGACTAGAAAACCTTTGAAGGTCCCTTCCAACCCAAACCATTCCATGACTTTATTACACCTGAGCACTGGGTGAGGTCAGGGCAGAGCACCATAAAATCCAAAGTATTTCCAGCAGTGAGATATTGAGTCTTAGAGAAAATGGCATTAAAAGGACAATATGTTGTGGTTTTTAATGAACATCATCTCCAGGTAAATCAAAAAGCCATGTGAGAAGTTCTCAGTAAAACTTAGCTGGGGACTCAGACCACAGGAGACAGCATGTGTAAAATTAGACCCATGCAAAGAGTTTGAGATGAGATGTGAAGTCATTTGGAATAGTCTCATTTTCTCCTCTATGTGCCAGAGAACACACAGCCAAGAAGTTCAGATGTGCTTCAAAGAAAGTCTAATTACTTCTAAACTAGAATAAAAGCATTAAAATATGTTCAAGGATTATTAAGAAAGGAACACTCAAGTAGGTATCAGTTTTAGTTACAAATCCTGAATTTCAGCTGAAAAAGGCATAAAAGCAAAAATTCCTTCTCTTTAATATAATGCCATTCTAAACTTCTATAAAATACTGGGTTTGCCACAAATTTAAGCTTGTTCTGGAAGATCTACTGAATTCTCTAGTCACTAGAGGTCACTGTTAGTTTTGAATTGTTCAAGTCTGCTGTCTTCTAAATCTTCTTCAGAATGTTCTAAATTTGAGAACTTGCCTCCATGAAATATATTCATGTTAAATAAGGGTACTTGGAATAGATAAGTGAGTGTCTTCCTGAGAAAAATAAGTCCAGAAAGTCAAAAGTTCTAGTTAGGAGAGTGTTTTAAAATATTGAATTTATCATGGTCCTTCCAGCCACAGCTTCATTCCAGTGACTTCAGCAATAAAGAATATTGAGATGACATGCCCCCAAGAACAGCCAAGATTATCTTGGCACTCATTCCAGTCACAACCCACCAGAAAAGGGAAAAAAATCAAGTAGAATGGCTGGACCTTGAGATACTGAGGTATTGCCTCATCAGGAATCCTTAAGACAACAGAACAAGAAGTGATGATTAATATTTGAGGGGAAAAAAATTAAAAAGAGAAACAAAAATGGTGAAAAATAAAGGCTTTTTGGATGTTTTCTGGACCTTGTCTAATATCTGTTGCTACTCTGACCTACATTAAAGTCATTTGTGCGAGGGGTTTGCTGCAGAGCTGCCACTGCTGCTGCACCCACACCACATTTCTGGCACTGAAATTGCCTCTTCATTGTTTCCATTTTCAGCAGGAGGTTGGTGAGGGTGAAGACTAAGCAAAAAACACTTTCAAAATTGTTTTCCTTTTCTGAATGCAAACACAAGATATTAATGAGTCTGATCAAAAAGTCAGGGACATGCTTGATGCACCCAGAAGGAGGCAGAGCTGCTGAAAGAGCTGGAAGGAATGTCCTGTGAGGAGCTGAGGACTCAGAGCTTGTTAAACTTGGGGAAAAAGGAAGATGAGGGTGACCTCACTGCTCTCTACAGGGAAAGGAACACAGTATCTACTGATGGGACATGGGAATAGCTCAAAGCTCTTCCAGATGAGGATTTTCCACACATTAGGAAGCATTTTTTTTCAGAGAGGATGACAAGTGCTGGAAGGGCTTCTTAGAGAGGTGGTTGAGGCCCCAGGCCTGTCAGGGTTTAGGAGCTGTTTGGACAACACCCTTGAGAACAAGCTTTAACTTGGTCAGCCCTGAACTGCTCAGGCAGTTGTAGTAAGTGATGGCTGTGCTCCCCCACCAAGGAAATTGTCTCTTTGATTCTACTGAAAGTCAAAGGTGGAGGTGTGAAGATAAAGGAAAATCTATATAATTTGACTGGAGTAAAAATAAAAATCCAATTTTTGCTGTACAAAGAACATCAAGACTCCATATGGGCTTAGGATTCAGAATTCCCAAAACAGAAAAAAAAAAATCTGGACATGATTTTGAGTACTGAGCAAATTCCCTGCCTGGGGAGGGCAGATCGTCAGTAGTTAAGGTGTAAACCAGGTCAGAGCTGCAGGTCCCACTGCCAGCTGCATTGTTTAGCACCAATGATGTCATATGAGCAGGTTTTGGGTGCTGCAGAGGGAGCAGTGAGTGCTCCCCAAAACTGTGAGATTCCCTTAAATAATTTAGATTCCCTCCCCTTCAAGGCCTTTGTGACTGGGTGGCTTCCTGGGATAATTTTTGGTACTGTAGATGTAAAATTGTGCGTTGTTTATATAAGATTAAGGACTTTTATGAGTCAGAAGGTATGAATATGTATATATATCTTCCCTATATTTTCTGCTCTTATAATGATCAATCCTCCATCTATTGCCAACATTTGTCACTTTTTTCACCTCCCCTTGCAGCACGAGCCTCACGCTCATTTGATCACCTGGAAATGCAAACAACCTCCCCACCAAAAAAAAAAGGCAACAAAAATCTCACAACCATCATTGTGGGAATCTGGGAATCTTCCACACCTTTCCTGAGGCAGCATCAGAGAACTGTAAATCCTCCATGAATTACAACAATTCCCAGGCTGAGTCAGCAGGTGCCTCTGCACAAGATGAACCCAGAGATCTTAACATCCTCTCTCCATTTCCACACTGTCCATCCCCACCTCCAGAGCACTGTGCTTCTTGTATCTTTTCCCCCATGTAATCCTGGAATAAGAATATAAGACTGTAAAAATGCCGTTTGTGTGGCTGGAAAATTAAACCCTGCCCTGTTGTTCTGTCTGTCATCAATACAGGGTGATCTTCATGAGCAAGAAGCCCCTTTAAGAGAGACCAAAGAAAAAGATTTAGCCAGATGTGCTCAGTTTGCACAACTACTGTTTCATGTGCCTCTGTTCTCAGAAGGAAAATACTCAAAAATCAGAAATATAAGAATTAATTCCACTTTAACAATAGTGGAAAATTAGTCTCTCCTTACAAAGACAAAGAAGATACAGCTTGAATAAACTGCTAAAGCCTATGAATGGATATCTCAGCCATTCATAAGTTCTTTGTGCAGTAAACCCAGCAAAGAAGGAAATTCAGAGAAGGGATGCATTTACTGATGAAGAACAGGGAGACAAAACATGCAGCAAAACTAAAAATATACTGCCACAAAACCCTCCTGATTGCAGAAAATGTAATCCCATAATCAGAGATTTGCAATCCCCATGGCTGGCATAAAGACATTACATTTCTACTGAAGAACAGAGTCTGTAGCAAGAGCATTCTTTGTATACAACAGTTTCAGCAAATATAATTGCATATGTATTCAACAAGTGCTAATCCCATTCTAAGAAGAATTAAAGCCAGACAGTGTGGGGAACACAAAGGTCAATCAGAGTCACATTAAAAACATTCTGTTCCATCTTTGAGCCATTCAGCAGCCAAGGGAGATCACTGTGCTTTGGAATGAAAAGGGAATATATAGGGGGCAATAATTTCTTCTTGCCATAGACAGAGGTAGAAGTCAGAAAAAGAAAAGCCTATTTAATGGTTTTATTTGCAGGAAAATTCCAGTCAGAGAACAGCTGTGCTAAACCACTGTTTGTCCTTGTTATTAAACAAAGCACAATCACTAAACACGATGGATGCAGAGAGAAAATAACAAAAGCTAGGTCTGTTTTGAGCCTTCATTCATTTCCAAGTCATTTTCTCAGGTCTGTTCATTTGAGGCTTTTGCTCCTAGCACAATTGTAATTTCTTTCACTATACATCGATTTTTTTTTTTTTTCACTTCAACAAATTTGAAGGTTGACACTACTTCAGCACCCTTTTATCCTGTAGTTTCATCTCTGGCTCCCAGTTAACCCTTGTTCTGTAAGAGAGAAGAAGTCCATCCATCATGTTTCACCTATTTTTACTCTTCTTGAGTTTGAGTAAGGCTACCTTGCTTCACTATTTTTTTTTTAAATTATAGTATTGAAATTATAGTGACAGTTGGTTGCATTAATAGACACATCAAGATCAATAATCAATTTGATCTGGAGAACCTTTCTTCTTTTGTACCATGTCAGATAAAAGAGAATATCCATGGTTACTGCTATTAATATTTATACCACTCTCTGAGGAAAGAAAAATACTAGACAACAGAGCTGGACATTGATTGTTGTACAGTTTATTGTGCAACATTAAAAAGAGGTACCTGAAAACGGGACTGAGAATAATTTTCCATGTTACCTACATCCCAGGGAGCTGAGAAGGGATGGCAGAGTAAAGCTGGTTCATCCAAATGCAGAATATCCAATATTTGGTGTTAAAATGTCTTCTTTCATTGCTCTCCTTCTGAAGGACAGGGAGATCCAGGAGGAGTTCTGCAAGGACACAAGGATTTGAGGATATTGAGGGCAAATGCCCAACCCAGCCAAACCTCGGGTTTCCTCTTTCCCATGCTCTGACCTTTGCTCCATGTCAATGAGTAAATGTGCTTTGGCCTGTGAATATGGGCTGAAGTGCAGGATGAGCCCCCCACTCACAGGGACACTGAATATCAAAAAATTATGGTGGATTTTTAATGTATTTTTTGGGAAAATACAAAAACTTTTTTGGAAAAATACATGAATATTTATTTCATCAGCTCTCTGATCACTGAATACCATTTCTTTGCCTCCCAGAAGGTGTTTATTTCCATTTTCCAGGACAAAAAAAGAAGAGACCCTCAAAGTTTGATGCATACATTCTTATCTCCAACTCCTTCCTAATTTCTATTTATTATTAAACTTTACCTAAACCTTTTTTATTCCAAATGTGATACCTCAGGAAAACAAGACATGAATTATATAGATTTCCATTAATCAAGAATCAAATCCTTCAAGCCTTATTTCAATATCCCTGATTATATCAATCTAACTTCATTAAATTTTGAACTCAGGAATTCATTTGCTCACATGGAATTTTTAAATAATCACTCTGTTCATTGTAAGTAGCCCAGGTATCTCTGGAAACATCAGCATTCATTTTAAAACCCTTTTCTTTTTGGATAGTGTTTGACTTGATTTTTTTTGATAGATTTTGGCTGTCAAATGCCACCTGTAAATTGATCAGATCCAGGCTTTTCCCAATGAAAAATGCTTTTTCCAAGTGCATCATCCATTTGGAAAAGAGCTCAGAAAGATGTGTTTTGACTTGGACTTACAAAAAAATCATTTGTCACATGGGCAAAGCTTGGTTAATATTTGTTTAAATTAAATTACCTGTAATGACTTTAGTCTATCCCACCTAAGTTGGCACTGCACAGGTAGCTGCAAATAATTTTCTTTTTGTTTTCATGGGAGCTTGAGAAAATTAATCCTAATTATTTCAAACGGACTGTGCTGACTGTTTAATGTGCTGGTGCTTGAATAAAACACCTACACACCAGATTGCACAGAAAAAAAGTTGCCCAGAGCTGGAGCATTTGGAGAGAAGAGAGAGATCAGTGCAGGGGTGCAAAGCACCAAATCTCTACATTTAGAAGGTGTAGGAAAGGGATCAAGGCTGTGGGAGTACCTGATGCACAGCATTAACTCTCTCAGTCTCGACAAAACGTCTTATTGGTAAAGGAAAAATCATCAGGCAGCAATTTATGATGTGGGAAAAGAGAGGAGAACCTGACTGCAACCAAATCTATATTAAAGTTGATGCATTTGTGGTAATGAGTTTATCTACAAAATATTTGAATTGTGTTATGGTGCACACTCTTCAGCTCTCTTCAAGCAGTCTGCAAAACCATTATAATTCATCTCCTAAATAATACCTGTTCTATGGTTTTTGCAGAACCTTTCCAGGTCCTCAAAAACAGTAGTCCTAAGGCACCCTGCTTTTCAAAGGAAACACCACCTATATATCCTGAGATAATAAACACACATTATTCACGTTACCAGACTCCCATGTGCATTTCTAAATCAGGTTAATGGTGGTACATTCTGTCCTGAGAGTGCTCATAAATTTGTCCTGCTGCTTGCTTGATGTTGCTCCCCAGAGTTCTCCTGGAAATCACAAATCTGATATCCATAATCTGCTTTCACCATTTAAAAAAGCTGATTTATTTTACAATTTCTAGTGCTAGTGATGAAAGACACAGGCTCTGAATTGATTGTGCT
Source organism: Alaudala cheleensis (assembly GCA_013398995.1). NCBI lineage: Eukaryota > Metazoa > Chordata > Aves > Passeriformes > Alaudidae > Alaudala > Alaudala cheleensis. The sequence continues at coordinate 17,007 of VWYE01020834.1, forward strand.
GCTTCTCTTTCTCCTTCGGATGATCCTAATGAGGATTTCCTGAGGATGATGAAATCAAGGAAAACAGGAATTTATGCACAGGAAGACCTTGTATTGTGTGAGTTACCTTAGAGGTGTTACCTGGCACAGGGTGCCCAGAGCAGCTGTGGCTGCCCCTGGATCCCTGGCAGTGCCCAAGGGCAGGTTGGACACTGGGGCTTGGAGCAGCCTGGGACAGTGGGAGGTGTCCCTGCCCATGGCAGGGGTGGCACTGGATGGGCTTTAAATCCCTTCCCACCCAAAACATACCATGATTATTAACGTACTGAAAAATTCACTTTGCTTTTCTTCAACTCTAACAATTAATTAGTGTCACTATTGTATTAGGGACAGCTTGAATGAAGCAACACAGGCTCTGATGCTTGGTGAGCATGAAGCAAGGCTTTATTCAGAAAGCACACTTATATAGACAGTATCAAAGCAGCTGGACATAATTGGTCCTTTAATTAACACCTCTCACCATCATTGGTTAATCAAGGACCACCTCTTTTGTAAACACCTTGCAGGTGCAAAATCTGTTTTTAATTCCTCCAACGGCAAATACCTGGGAATGTTTTATTTCCCACAGCCCTGCTGGTGTCTCATGCTTGGAAATTTTTCTCTGACCAGGCTGTCAATATCCACAAATTTGTTGAGAAGGATGAAAGTTTAACAGGAAAACTTTATAGGTATGAATGCTTAGCAAAAAGCTCTTTGAATGTAGAGTTGGTAAGAGAGGTAGAAATGCCAGTGAGGTAGTTACTGAGTAACTGGAAAAGACAATGGTAAAGCCAGCCAAAAGAGAATCTTCTCTGATTAAACAATACCCTTAGAAACTAAAGGGAAGTCAAAGGTCCAAAGGTCGGAGAGACCCTGCTATCCTGGCAGGGAAGAAAAGAGAGTTTTCCGAAGTGGATTTTAAGGTTTAAAATGTAACACAATATGGTAAAATGTAGTAACTCTTATAGGCTGAATGTAAATTCTATAGGATTTGTGTCTTGTACTGGTTGGTTACTGTAAATTGGAATATTCAGCACAGACATGGATATAATGTACTGTAACAAGAACTTGAGATGCTCTCACACACCCACGCAGACACTCTCTCACCACAGACACTCTCACACACACACACACACACACAAGCGCTCTCTCACTCTCTCTTTTGCTCTCTGGGGCTTGCTTTTAAGCTGTGGATGGCAGCTAAAGCAAGCCCCCTTTTCTCCACGACCTGTGTAATAAACGCATGTTCTAAGAACTGTCTTGGACTCCAGAGATCCCTCGTTATTGTCCCAAACTCCCCCATCAAGATTCCTACACAAATTACCTGTTTGTAATTCTACAATTTGGCCTTAACAACACCAGCAGCCACAGCAGCTTCCCCCTGCCATGTTCCCAGCTGGGCTGGGCTGTCAGCCACAGCACAGCCCTTATCCCAGATGGAACTGAGCACAGCCAGGGGGATTTTTAGTCCCCACATCTCTGTGCTGATGGCTTCTCTCGTGCCTGACAATAGGCACACAAACCAACCCTTCTGGCTTTTGATTCAGCTGGCCTGGGTGCAGCCACTCATTGCAGAAAGAAAGCAAAGCCACAGAAGTTTGCTTAGATTAATGCTCATAAAGGGATATAAAAGTAGAAAAGCAGGTGGTATTTTTTCTTTGACTTCAAGAACATCCAGAATGTGCAAAAATGAAACAGAATAGAGCTTCCTTTGAAATTTGTAAAAATTAAGGGCATATTTCTCTGTCTACTGTAGCAAAGAATATTGAACTGAGAAAAAAAAAAAGAATTGGACATGCTCTGACAAGGCCAACTCAGTAATTTCCTCCTGTGAACTCATGAACCTCCTGGAGCTGGGTTCCTCACCTCTTAGAACATTCTGACACTTTTAAAGGCAAAGCAGAACCACTACAAAACACATGAAAAAGAATAAAATCTGTTCATTCCTTACAGATGGTAGTGGTGGGATAATTCAATTTGAGTTCTTTAAAAGCATTTTGGAACTTGGGAAACCAGGGACAGTGCAGAAATATCCTCCTTTTTCACATGTATGTATCACATCTCAGGAAGTCTTCTTAATTTATTATTTGGGTTAATAATGATGAGACCGTTTGTATCAAAATCAGTTCGATGGGAAAAAGAAAAGCTATTGTTTTGCTACATTTTAATATAATTTATATAATGTATTTCAACTATTCTTATGCTAAGGAGTTGTAACTGAGAACATCATGCACATTTGCACAGGGAGGGAGAAAAGTCAGGAGATATCCAGTAAAGCCACTGGTGTGAAATATAACAAACTACAGAGGTATTAATTAAATGCTTGTAGCTGGTTAGAGTAAAACCAGTAAATTAAACCATGGATTTTAGAGTTGTCTCCACTTTATCTGGTACTTTATCTCCATGGACAGGGAGCTGAAATCAAAACGTTTCAATAATAATTTCCTTTTACTTGAGGAACTTCCAATTGAATCCATCCTGATACTGACATAAATCCGATCCCCCCTCCATGACTTTTTCTGACTCCTTTCCACAGAAAATTTTGGCTTTTTGTGTGGGTTAGGAAATGTGTTTAGCTCAGACTTTCTTCTGGTAAAATCCATAAAAGCCAGAGATGATGCTATGTCATCTGAAATCTCTTGACTGCAATGGTCTGTAGGAAATATAAGAATTAAAACCTCTTCACTTGCACAGAAAATATATTTGGATGAAATTGCAAAACAAAAACCAGATACTGAAAAAAAAAATTAATTAAAAAATTATTTTGCAAACCCAAAATCAGCTTGATGGAGATGTAGAAGTGAACTCTGACCACTACATAGAATTAAAATTGAACATTGTAATTACAACTTTATAGATAGAAATATTAGGCAACCTTAAATCTTCTAGGACAAATTACACTTTCTATAAGGTTTCTACAAAGACAACAGTTTAAAATATTTTTTTGAAATGTTACTGAGGTTTCTGTGAAAATTATTCCTTTGAAAAAGGGCAATGTTCTGGTAGTTCAGAAGCAGTTTTCTTTTACAGTAGTTCATCAAATTTTCCACAGTAATATGAAATAACTTGTGCACTGTTCAGACACCATGGAACTCCTAATTTCTCCCTATTTTTTGCATAATATTACCAAATTCAAAGCCTTGCCATATAGACCATTTTATATCTCTAATCCTTTTTAGCTTATATCCTTGAGGAACAGGATCATGTAATGAGAATTTGGATAGGTGCACCTGAACCACCACATTGCAACATAAATAAATAGATTGAAACAAGACAGTACAGGCTGGAGAACTGCAATTTCCCCTGTAATCAAAAAGAAAAAAAAAAACCAACAAAAATTAAGCACTTCTGTTACTTCCTTCAGAATTTGTCTTCAGTACAGTTTGGGGTTCTTGTTTTTTATCCACATCATTGAAAAATCATATTATGATTCTCACTTTTACTTGGTTGTGTTTATTAAAAGCTTTCCCACTTTTCAAATCCATTATAATTGTTAAGTGCAATACATATTAAAAAGTTGCTAAGGGACCCAACAACAACAACACTTGAAAGCCTGAGTTAAAAAAAAGGCAACTCCACCTATATGAAACTTTGGAGGTTTTTTTCCAAAATTTTTAGTGCTCAGGCAATGCTTTGTATGCCACTAAACTGGACCAAAGGGCACCAACTTTAGTATCAACCACTAAGAATTTGCTGTCAGACAGAGCCATTAAAATCAGTTGCTCATCCAGAATTCAAGGTTGGATTAAAAATTTTGCTATAGAAAAGAGATTTTGCAAACACACATCTTCATCAGTTACCATTTCATACAATTCTGTATGGTACTTTATGCTGGCATATGTCATGCAAATCACAAACTTGGGAAAAGATGCCAGGGACTGGAGTCTTCTTTCCACTGCCTTCTCCAAGTTGGCCTTTCCATGTTATTATGAAGCCTGGAAATTATGAGCCTTGGCTGTTATAAATGTGAAAATTATAAAAGTCACAGGAGTTGTAAAGAAATTTTTTGTAGGAGTTCACTCTTCCCTCTCCTAATATATGAATACCATTTTTAAAAAGAGGAAGGAGAGAGATAAATACATTTCTATACTTTGAAATGTTATTGTTATCATTAAGCACAGAACAGCAAAGCACAGCACCAATATAAATTGAAGACTCCAGATAGCAAGAGATATTAACATTAGGCTCTAAAATATGCTTCTAAGCATTCTCAGATCTTTAATAAAATCATTCATCTCAGCTCCAAAATGTTAACATATTCCACACAAAGTTCATTGGTCACATAATGTGGTATTGTGGGTTTGTTGTTTAAAGTTNTTCCCTTCCCTTCCCTTCCCTTCCCTTCCCTTCCCTTCCTTCTCCTCCCCTGCACCCCTCAGGACCCAGCCTCACCCCGACCTTCCCATGTTCCCGAAACCTCGGTTCCTTGTCCATCTGCCACAGAAGAGACCCCTGCCAACCCACCTGTTAGCCTGGCCCCCTTTTCCCGGGTTTGTAAGGGCTGTACCTGACTCTGTTTGCTCTCTTTTCCTGCCCTCCCAAACTTGGGGCAATAAAGGACCTCTGAGAACAGGAAAAGAAAAGAGCCTTCTTGTAGTCTTTTGCTTCGGGGTCCTGGACACAGAGCTATCAGACCTGTAGAGAGCAAAGGCTGCTCTGATCCACCACCTGGTTTGCAGGCAGACCAGAGACAGCCTCACTCGGTGTGAGCCAGAATCAGAGCTAGCTGGGATTTCTCCGGTCTTGTGTCAACATAATTTGTTAACTCTCCTCCTCTTTCTCACTCAGTGATTTGGCACTTCAGTTTTACTGAGAGAAAAAGCAGCACTGCCTGAAAACCAGCACAATTGGAATTAGTGAAAAGCCAGGTCTCATGCTGCTCGTGTTTTCTTTGAGCCTTTTTATAACCATCTGCTATTGGTACTGTTTTGTGCTCTATTTTCCTCTGGTAATTAGAAACAGTGGCAGTCAGGTTGTTGTTAATCAGAAACAATGACAACAAGGTGGCTGCTTCTTTGTAACACTGGAAAGTCTTCCCAATCTTTGTGATAAATTTCCCTTCTTTGTGAGGGTGGGCAGGCCCTGGCACAGGGTGCCCAGAGCAGCTGTGGCTGCCCCTGGATCCCTGACAGTACCCAAGGCCAGGTTGGACACTGGGGCTTGGAGCAGCCTGGGACCAGTGGAAGATATCCCTGCCTTGGCAGGGATGGCACTGGATGGGCTTTAAGGTCCCTCCCAAGCCAATCGATTCTGTGTTCCTTTAATTCTATTCATGCTGAGTTTTTTCTGTACAGTCAATTGAATTAATATTCTCATTAAGTCATTTACCCTCTCCCCACCCCTGTCCCCATTCTTTATTTTTTATATTTATTTTTAAAAAAATTTGTTTCTTTTGAAAGCTCTTCAGGATTTTTTTTGAAACTCAATATGGTAAAGGATAAGTTCTAAACACCCGGAAGCCTTGGTTAACTCAGGTCACCAGCTCAAACATCTTGGTCCAAAGTCTGCAAAGTTACAAATTACTACATATTACTACAGAAACTATGGTTGTCTTAAATTGCAATGTAAGATGTAACCAGAGTATGTAGTCTATCACCATTTGTTGAATCCAGGGGGAGCAGTTCATTATATTTTCTATGACCNGCCAGGTTGGACACTGGGGCTTGGAGCAGCCTGGGACCAGTGGAAGATATCCCTGCCTTGGCAGGGATGGCACTGGATGGGCTTTAAGGTCCCTCCCAAGCCAATCGATTCTGTGTTCCTTTAATTCTATTCATGCTGAGTTTTTTCTGTACAGTCAATTGAATTAATATTCTCATTAAGTCATTTACCCTCTCCCCACCCTGTCCCCATTCTTTATTTTTTCTATTTATTTAAAAAAAAAAATTGTTTCTTTTGAAAGCTCTTCAGGATTTTTTTTGAAACTCAATATGGCAAAGGATAAGTTCTAAACACCCGGAAGCCTTGGTCAACTCAGGTCACCAGCTCAAACATCTTGGTCCAAAGTCTGCAAAGTTACAAATTACTACATATTACTACAGAAACTAAGGTTGTCTTAAATTGCAATGTAAGATGTAACCAGAGTATGTAGTCTATCACCATTTGTTGAATCCAGGGGGAGCAGTTCATTATATTTTCTATGACCCATCCCTCATAACTCCTGGCAGGATATCCTCTGGCAATGAGCCAGCTGTTAAAACCAGGTAGGGCAGTTTTCCTTATCTCTTCCACAACCCATCCTCTCTCCAGGGAGATACCTCCTCTTAATGGGCCATTGTGTCTCACTGCATGACTCATAAAATTACATCATCCCATTGGGAGATGCTCCATCCAGGGGGAGGAGCCAAGTATTCCTACCCAGATTCCTAAAAATCGGAGATTTGGAACACCAAAGCAGCCTGTTTCCACTGGATTGCCAGAGGAAAATGAGACCCATCCACACAACCACTGAACCTTCAAAGAAAAACTACACCCTTCTACAGAATCATTGCTTCAATAGAACCACATTTATCACTCCAGCAGGACTGCAACCATCATTTAATTAGACTGCTACTTACACCCTAACCAGCAGAGTCTCAGGTTGTATTCTGACTCTGTCCGTGGTTTTTTGTACTACTGCTTTTTTATTTTAAATTTCCTAATAAAGAACTATTTCTATATCTTTGCCTAAAACCCCCATAATTTCAAAATCATATTATTTTGGAACGAGGGAGTTTACATTCTCCATTTCAAGGGAGGCTCCTGCCTTCCTTAGCAGACACCTGTCTTTTCAAACCAAGACAATGGATTAATCAATTGGTTGTTCTGGATTTCACCAGAGTAACCATAAATAACATTCCCCCCCAAATTTTCTACTATCCTGACACTAGAGTGTTTATCTAGATCCTGAAAATATTTACAAATTTCAAACATTTAATGACATCAGACCTACTTACTATTTTTTAATTGCTTAATGTGGCCAAAATAAAAGATAGTTCCAGAAAGAAAAAACGTTATTTTCTTGCAGGATTTAATCTTCTGAATCAGAAAATCATTGGGGAGTTCCAGCAGCCCAGAAGGAGATCTGGGGCTGAAGGGAGTACATGAGGATGGCCTCAGGATTGTGGGAAACAGACCACAACACTTCCAGATCCACAGTCAGGAGCGAGTCATAGACAGGATTTCTACTTCTTAATTATTGTCTCCTGTAGCAATGTATTTGCTTGTTAATATGAGTTAAGCTATTCTTTGTACCACCCAAACTCCCTGTGATGGTATCTGAACACCTGCAGTTATGTTACTCAAGCCTCAAGAATGCATCAAGGCCGCTGAGAGAAAAACAGGGCTAAAATAAGATTGAGAGGCTTGGGCAACTGACCATTGAGAATGTAAACTTGAGACAGAAGTGGGCTCGGCATGGGAATGAATTCTGGCCAATTGGGTGCCCTGGGGGGGGGGGTATGCCAGCCTCATGGACAGGCTGAGGATCCAATCAAATAATGTGTGTGTGTGTGTGTGTGTCTATGCTATGCAGAAATCTGTAACTGTCGCTTACTGTAAACAATAAGTGGCTTCTGTGAAATCATATTGATTCAGAGTACAGAGGTCTGTGTTGAAAAAAAGTCTCCACTAATTTTTTCCCCATATAAAGCTCGTTTGGTATTGAACTTCTCTTATATCCCCCATAGGGTTAAATAATAAATGGAAAAAAACTAAATCATCCCACTTAAAAGTTGATAAGTTCACCTCTTCCCCCACAATTTGTGTCATGGATTTTTTCCAATCTGCAAGCCCGGAGTGATTTGAGCAGCTGAAGGTCCAGACTTAGTCCTGTTCCAACTGGCTCCTTCTTCTGTAAGGCAGTGCCATAATTGACAATTATCCAGTTAAGAACTACATTTTCACATCGACTTTGTTTTCTCCGTAAGCACCAGATCCTATATGTATTTTTAATTCCAAATAGATGTTGAGTCCAAAATTACATTAATTTAATTTTCATTGATTTTTACTCTTTATCTAATGGACAGCTCAGAATGGCTCTGGTTATTTTGCTAGGGACTATTTAGATGGACAAATGGCAATTCAGCTGATTTTCTCCCTTGATTGCCAGTTGCCAAGTGCAGGTTCCACAGAGTTTATTCCCTGCAGTGTGTGGTAGGAAGTGCACGTAAACAATCAACTTGGAGTAGGCTGAGAAATTTTGCCATATGGCAAATAACTCACTTACAACCATTCTCTGCTGGATTTCACTACATAAAGATACAGGATCCCAAATTAAATAACTCATCCCTCGGAATTAACTATCCCTGGGAAAACTGCTTCAAATTATTTCTCCTCTAAGTAAATTATGAACATTTTGCCCAGAAATCAATATCTGATTATGTGTGTACACACACATTCATCTTCCATGCCTCTGGAAATAAAAAGAAATGCTATTTTGGGAGAAGAAAAAGATGTCAGCAGGTTTCCTAGGACTAAGGAATGGCATTAAGAAAGCCCCAGTGATTCCTGTGACATCTGGCATAGCCAAAGTGCCTCTCAGAGCACAGGGGAGCTGCATGGGCTGAAGGAATTTTGGGCAAAAGGGAGAGAACTGCTTGAAGTTTACTGAGCACAGCAGTGTAATAGCTCCTGCTTGCAGGGGAACAGCAGGGACCTGGTTTAGAACCCTGAAATTAGGGCATAAATCAGAGAAGAGACCTGTTGAAGCCAACATGACATAATATCTTTGTACACTCTTTGCATTTATTATCCTAAACACACAATAGTTGTGTCACCTGAAGACATTCCTATGTTTGGTTTGAGCAGACACAGCCAATTCCGTGACAAAATCCAAGCCCTCCAAAGTGTCAGTGACTTTGCTATTTCCAACCTACACTGATTTGTTTTGATAGAAATCTGTTTACTCTGCCTCAATAATATTCTTTATGGCCACGTTCAGGCTGAAACCCCTAATTTAAAGTGACATTACATTAAGGTCTAATTCAAACTGATGCCATTAAAGAGCAGAGCTGGACAGTGTAAAAAAAGCTTGTTTGACAGAGGTTTACTGATGGGTGACCCTACCTCAGCTCATTTAGGAAAGAAAATTGATGGAGTTTAAAAACTGAATTGGCTTTCATGGCTCTGTATGATACAAACAAGAGAAATTGTGTGGTTAATTCACAGGGTACTGTGGGTACCAGTGACTGAACCATCCAAACGGGAAAAATTGGAAATTCTTTTTTATTTTGATTCACTTTGTTAGATTTGTGTCATCTCAACTTTTTGTAGTCTCTATCCCTCCCTTTGTCTGATCCTGGTTGTTGCATTTTCTGCCTACAATTGTCCAAATAATACATATGTCATTTTTCCTCATAATTTGCAAAATATTAGCTCTTCCTTAAAAGAGTTTTAAGCTAATATAGCATTTTAATTAACAATTATTATCCATCTCGATGACTTGTATATAATTTAAAAACACATGAAAATTAATATATTGTTTTTAACAGAGATTTCCAATTAAGCATGAAAAAATATTTAATTAGCTTAAAATTATTAATGAAAGCTCCAGTAACCTAGAAGCTGAAATTTCCTAAAAGTAGAGAAGATCTCTAAATTCTATACTCATCAGTGTAACCACAAACTCCTGAAATGTTAAATTTCTATCCTTGTGGTTGCATTTGATTGCTCTTATAGTTTAACCCAAAGGGGTAAATTCAAATTATGATGTTCAGAAAAATCAGATCCAAGTAAAGAAGCTGGAATTCTTTGCTGATGCTACTTTTTCAGATTTGGGGATGGTGTTTGAGTGCATGTAGAGCACAGACTCTGAGAACAATAATAACTTACACATAAATTAACTATTCTGCCCCTGGTCACACACATTTCCAAAATCCTGACAGATCCATGATCCCTACATCTCCTGACACCAGACTGCCAAAGACATTTGCACTTTAGCTAACAAAAACCTCTTCTTTTGGTATTTGCACCATCTGATGCAATTACAGAAAAATTTCTGAAACATAACACAGCAGAAATAAATCAGATACAAGAACCACAGGAGAGTGTGGAGAGCTCTGATGAAACAGCAGCCCAACACATGACTGACAAAAGCCTTTGTCACATGGGGATATGAAGGTGCCTGATCCAAACCTTTATAAAACCATCACCTGTCAAGTCTTTGGGAATTAAAATTTTGGGAGCTGGGAGCCCCTCTTTGTGCTTCCTGTGCATGTCCTGACCTCTGGTGAGCGGAATGAGCAATCCTCATTGTGACACACAGTCTGGGAACAAAGATCTGTATCCAGGCAGTTTCCTGCCAAAATAACTGGAGCCATGCAGTCACCAGAATATTTAACTGCCCTCCAGCAGCATGGGTTTGTTTTCAAAATCAAGGTGTTCAAAACCTTTGAGGAGTATCTTACAACCACACCATGTGAGTAATTACATCCTTTGAAGAAGAGTATATGAGAAATTAAAAATTAAACCAGAAGTACAAATAAATAAATAGACATATGTAGCAGAAAGGTTATGCAAGAACTATCAGAATGTCTGGTTTTACAGACTAGATGCACTTATCTTTGAGGTTTTCTTGTCAGATTTATTCTTTGATGAATAATGAATCAAGTACAATTACAATCTTCTTTGTAGAGTTCAAAATGTTGCTGATGTCTTCCTTTTAATTCTTCTTCACAGTCATAGAGTAAGATTTTAACTGCCGATATCAGACACCTTTTTATTTTCTTCACCTGCAGCTATCAACGTTTTATGAGCTTCTTATTTCCTCTGCCCAACTACCACAATTTGATAAACCATATTCTAAAACATGATAAAAGTGTGAATGTAGTCCTTGAACATCTTATATGTTCAGAATATGTAACATCAAATGCATATTCAAATACTTTAAATACTAATTCACTAAATTGCCATTAAAAAGAATAATTTAAAAATCATTCTACAAACTTGTTTTCCAGTTGTCTCAGTCATATCACCAGCACCACCTCAGTTATGTAAATTGCCAAGTAGTTCAATTTGTGTTATAATCTCCAGGCTCCCTGTTTTTCTCCAAAACATCACTATTAAAATAATTAGTCCTCTGGTCAATTGTCCTCTATGCAGTTTCAGTTATATTAGAAAGAATGAGTCATAAATTCTCAGATTACTTATTTTCTCCAAAATTTGTCTCAATCTTCTGTGACAAAAGAACATTTCCATTCCATTTTGAGAATGCTTCAAGAATGCTTAAGAAAAACAACAGATTCCTTTCACATACAATATCCAAAGTTCTTCAGAAGAAAAATGCAAGTTTAGCAGAAAAGAAAAAAAAAAAAAGTTATTTAAATCACTACCTTAATAGAGAACTGAAATGTTCTTAACCCTCCTTCTGCTCTGACTTGGGTGCCTGCAAAGCTGTTTCTCTAATATATTCTCACTCCTCATTCCCAGCCGCAGTTCTGCAGGTTTTTTTTCCCAATTCCTACTTTACTCCAGAGGTGGTGCCACTGTTGCTGATGAGCCCAGCCCTGGCCAGGGGTGGGTATGTCTTGGAGCTGGCTGGAATTAGCTCTGTCAGACATGGGAAAAGCTTCTGGATTTTCTCTCAAAAGCCACACCTGTACCCTCCTCCCTGGATACCTCCCCCCCAAATAAATCTCTTGCCACACCAACCCAATACAGCACTTGTGATTCATTTGATAGTTTAATTTTTCACATCACTGAGAAAAAATGCTTCATAGCTACCACAACTCTGAACTTCCTCCATTTATTTCCTAGATCAACACAGCAAAATCTATTACAGAAAGCTGCCAGAACATTGCTGTTGGGTCTTTGAACATGCCTGAGGAGGAATGGCAGTGCCATGAGTGCTGGCCACTGGAGAGGTGTTTCTGGGAGGCAGGTTGCTTCCTCCTCCAAGTCAAAAACCTTCCAAAATACATCATTCTTCTTGTAAAAAATAGAATTGGATTTCTGACACTCCTGAAATATTCAGTTACGGATTATCACAATCAAATCAGCACTGTGATTCCAGGTCTGAAGTGTGGTAAAAATAAACAGAGAGGAACAATGGAGTGCCTGGAAATAGAACTTTAGTGGTGGTTGGATCACAAAGGCAGAGACTGCATGGTTTGGGAGGCAGCACCCAAAGACCCAGGGGCATGGCTAACTTAGCAATATATAAGATTACCTGAGGGCAGGGGTCCATTCCTGAACAAGGGACAGAGACATGGCCTATTATGGAATGGTCCTATTAGCATACCAACTCCCATGGCATGCACTCTTCTCATCACAACCTGGCCAGATATTTCCTTTTCAGTATCTTGCTTTTCAGTATCAGGGTCTCACGTTGGCCAAGTGTAAGCCACTGAGGCTTGTTGGGTTGCCACAATGGATGTCTGTAGGTGGATCTGTTGTTCTTCTGGAAGACACTATCTCCTACTTATCATTGCTCTATGAACTGATGATAAGACATTTGAAGTGGACACTCATTTTTCTGTTGTTTCTCATTTAAATAATATTTAAATATTTAAAACAGCCCATTATTTTTAAATGGACATTTCTTTCACCAAAGTGGAAGTGTTCTTACAGACATCACTGGACAATATGAATGCTCTGCCTCAGTAAAGTACAAAACCTACAAAGCTACCCAGAACTTGTGAGCAAGAGGAATTTCATCTCCCAGCTTGGTGACCTATTGAGTATCAAAGTTAGTGTTTATCCATGTGTGGCATAAGGCTGAAGTCTTCAGGGAAAAACTAATGATGTGAATAAAGCATTTAATAGTGTGTCTGATGTGGAGAAGAGCTTTGTGAAAGTGTCCTTTAAGTATTGCCCTAAAGATGTCTGTAGTGCCCAGAAATGGAAGCTCAAGAACTTTCTGAACACATATTTTTATCCTCAGAGGGACTCTTAACTGCTACCTTGCATGAAGAAGCCATCTACAGTATTTAATCTAATTACTATATTTTAAACAAAAAACTTTTAAAACAAAATTATTTCTATTGAGCTATTTTAGACTGTGGCTGGAAATACCTGCAGAAAAGGATGGGTCCATTCTAAGTGTCCAGTGAGTAGACAAATTGCTTAAATCCAGACTTGTTAATATTGCAAACAACCATGTCCTTTCCAAACAGACTGGTGAGTAGTAGTGAAGTAAGGAAAGGCTCTCAGGCCAAGAATTCTTCAGAAACATAATGGTTGGGGGGGATTCTCATTACACCTGCCTTTTGTGCAGGGGTTCCTTTCAGAGCAGAATGAGGCAGCAGGTGCCAAATTCCAGTCTCAGTTCAGCAGATGCAGCTCTCTCTGGCTTTAGTTTTTCCCCAGTTGGTCTGGTGATGATGAAATACCATGATCAACACTTCCTGAGTCCCAAAAGGAGTGGCAACCGATGAGTTTGCAAAATAAATAAATTGTTAATTAATGCTGTCCAAATTATTAATGCAGACCAGCAAACTGTTACAGTATTAAATATCTTAAATTTCCATACTCAGTTTGTCCTTTGAAAATCTGAGAGGAGTTTATTTCAAACAAGGGATGTGATTAACTAATGCTGCAAAGAATATTGGGATTATCAGCAACAGCAGTGCTGAGGATCAGTATTTAGTTCACCACTTGATTTCCTAATAATTTATTCCCACAGCAAAGACTGGACCATGTTGTAGTCTATGCAGTTAATTCTCAGTGGCATGTTTTCCTGTTGCACCATTGCCTGCTTGTTTAGCTGCTAGCAGGCAGCAGAGCACTAAAGAACACAGAGGGAAAACTATTATATCCCTAATAAAACAGAGAATCCTAAGATAGGCCTTGCCTTCGACCAAAACCTGGGCACCCTTAGTGTGTTTAGAAACAAATGAACAGGGGAAAAATTTATTTATATCCATGCAAATACTTGATCAAACTTCACATCCATTATTGCATTATCCACACTAGAAATACCTAACCTTAATTCTGAGTATATTGGGACTAAACGGGTCTTCTGTCTGTAAATTAGTGTTAAAAGATAGCATGTGGGAAACTTGCAAAACAGAACAGTATAAAATACTATTTTGATCTTCTATTACTATTGGTATTACTATTGCTATCAAAATACTCTTTTTGATCTGCTGCATACCTGTGCTGTGACAACATATTCATCTGCTGAGACAAGGGAATTGACTTTCAGAAAACAGCAATGAGCATCACTGCCAGTTAAGCCTGACCTTTGAAAGAAGGTACCTGGCCTTTCATCTTCAAGACTATATTTTGAAAGGCAATTAAAGGAAAAAATAAGGAAAGAGTGACACTAACATGAGAGCTGTTGAGGAGGACATAAATAAACATTTACCTTTGACAGCAGAAATATAGAGTTTAATATTTGAAGACTTATTAACAATGAGAAGTAAAAGGTTTGTCTTTGTGCTCTGCATCACTGGGACATCAGAAACAGCTTTTAAAGGAACTTAATTTGAAAGAGATGCATTTACCTATCAGATGGCACAACAGCAGCATTTCTAATTCACTGGATTTGGGACATGAAATCACATGACTGTTAAAAAAATTGACTCATTTTGAATTAAATAGTAGAGAATAGATAGGTTAAAACTCAGGTAATGGAGATAACAGTGTTTGAGAACAAAGCCCTCCAGGAAAGAGCAATGACAGTATCTTTTCTAGAGTAACACTCCAGAACTTGCACTACCTCCCTACAGACTACACAACTACTTAAAGCACAACAACTGGCTGATTGTGCTCAAATTGGCAGTTTTGTTCAAGAAAATACTATTTGATCTGCCTGTTGGAAAGAAGGCAATGGACATTCTGTGTTTGCAAAGTCTACAGGCAAATCTCTACAGGCAAATGCCATGAGTTGACAGGAAAAATCTGGGGAACATCCCATGCAGATAATCACATAGTCCCAGGATGGTTTGGGCTGGAAGGAACATTAAAGGTTATTTCATATGCCCATGCCCAGGGACACCTTCCACTGTCCCAGGCTGCTCCAAGCCCCAGTGTCCAACCTGGCCTTGGACACTGCCAGGGATCCAGGGGCAGCCACAGCTGCTCTGGGCACCCTGTGCCAGGGCCTGCCCACCCTCCCAGGGAACAATTCCTGCCCAATATCCCATCCATCCCTGCCCTCTGGCAGTGGGAAAATGCTACATTAGATCTCATCCTTAAGTCCCATTTAAGAAGATTGCCTCATTTCAATAAACACATCAGAAGAGAAGCAAATGTAAAAGATAATAATCTCTTCCCCCTTGCTCCCCTCTTTCCACCCAGAAAATATCAAATATTACTTTATGGATTTTACCCTTCTGTAGCTGTATTTCTAAGATATTGGTAACAAAGACTGAAGTTTTAGGTTGACATGACTCAATTAACTTCTGTGAGAGATACTGAGCCTGAACTGCTGCCAGATCAGTTGTTGTTATACTCTGCTCTGCAGTTTTGTATGTCTAATCAGTACTCAACAACAACAGGACATCCCTGAATTTTCTCCCTGGATGGTCTGAGTGGGACCATAAAAAGAAAGCAATTCTGTGTTCTTGAAAGCAACAGGAATATACACTACAACACATAAAGGGTTCTATTGGCAAATCAAAGGAGCTTCATAAATGGACTCACCCACTTCCAGCAGCAGGTCTGCAGCTGCACAAGGATGCTCAGTGAAACCTTATCCAGCATTCCTGGAGGAAATAAAAAAGGCTTTGAGGACACCAGCACAGCACATGTCTAGATCTTCTGACCCCAATTTGGCCAAGATCTAAGTGGGAACAAGTGGTGCTGGACAGAAGGCAGCTGGGCTGGGAGACTAACAGATGTTTCATGGTGTGTGAGAAGCAGTTTGGCAGAGAAGCAGAACTCCACAGTGAAGTGCTCCATTGCTAACATTTTCAGAAGTGCTATCTACTTCCAGCATCTCCAAGAAATATCCTGAATAATAACAAAACAAGCCATACATTTGTTTAGTTTCTCAGCCATCTTCCCCCAAACTGTAAACGTAAGAATACTGAGGTAGAAAGTGTTTTTATATTGATTGTTTTTTCCTCTTTATATTTGACAGCTGGAGTGTTAAAACAGAATTCTGAGTAAATTAAAGCAATAACAAAATTACACAGGGCAGCTGTTTCAGTTTATTTCCACAGAGCAATGTTCTTTAGAAGGGCTAATGAATCTAATGGAATCTAACAGACACTGCCAAAGCAGCAATAAGTGATTTAAAATGTAGGGGAAAGTCTCATACAAACAGTCTCACCAAGCACTAAATGAAATAACATGAAACACTTGGGACTTCTCACTTTTAACAAAAAATCAAATAGATCTCTGTTCATTTAATAAAGTGGTGCCCACAAGCTCTCTCCAGTACAGGACCTGTCAGAATTTCTATTATCCTTCTCATTACTGAGGTGTTTGTACCTTGCCTAATTATAAATGTGCTCGAGGCTGTAGCTTGCTTTCACTTACTGCCTGATTAATCCCCATTTCCCATTTCATTCAAATTTAGATTTTTTTTGTTTATTTATGCAAAAGAATAAAGAGAAATTTGTTCAACTACGGGAATTCTTCAACTTTTCTGTGAATGCTGGCAATAAAACCCAACAAGTGGGAAGCATTTCACTGGAAATCATTCAAATCGGGCAAATTTGGTTTCTTTGCCGGAGGAGGAGGTGCTGCCCCTCCTCAGCCAGTTTTGAGGTGGCAATTTGGGCAATAACCTGGGGTGTGTTCTTATAGAGGCTGAATGTTTTATAGCACTCCTGGGTTATTTTCATTCCTTCCAGGGGTCATGGGGTGCAGGGAACCCCCTGTCAGGATGGATTTGAAAGGGATCAAACTTCCCCATGCCCTGGGAAAGCCCCTGGCAGAGCCAGCACAGCCATACCCTGGGCAGTGCTGATTTCACAACAAAATAAACCCCACCCGGCTCTTGAGACTCTCAAGATTCTAAAAGTGCTTCAAAGTTCTTCCCAATGACCTTCCACGTTCTGCCTTCCCTGGCTGTGGAGCTCTGACTCCTCAGCGGCTTCAAAGGGCTGCCAAAGCACTTTGAGTCAGTCTCCGAGGTGGATTTCCTGCAGAGAGATGAACTGTGCTGTCATCTTCCTCAAAGGAGGCCAAAGCCTTTTGGTCTGGAGCCATTCATGCCACTCTGGGACAGGAGTGGAAAAACGAAACACTATCAAGTAAAAAGTCAGATTTAAAGTTTCTGTGT
Source organism: Alaudala cheleensis (assembly GCA_013398995.1). Taxonomy (NCBI): domain Eukaryota; kingdom Metazoa; phylum Chordata; class Aves; order Passeriformes; family Alaudidae; genus Alaudala; species Alaudala cheleensis. Next base: position 34,177 of record VWYE01020834.1, read on the forward strand.
GAACTCTTTCCCACAGAGGGTTGCAGATCTTCCTTAGGAATGGCTGGAGCTCCCACTCTCCATTTCTGATGAGTGCACACAGCAGGATCCTCACCTTTGCACCGTGCCCTCTCAGACAGTGCTCTATCACACAGTTTACTGCACTGGGTGTCTTGGTTGAGCAAATCCTCTGAAAAAAGAGACAGATTTGATATTTTCATTCATCATCCCATCAGCTAAATCACTCATTTCCCCATAGTTCAAGGTTTTTCCTTCTGATTTATATCCAGTGTAAGAAACAACAATCTTTTCTTCTGTTACTGAAGCATTTTTGTGACAGTCTTTAAAGCAAGATTTTTTCATATTTCACATATATTTAATGATTACAGGTATATACCAGTGATCAAACATCATTTCAGTTAGAGCAAATTAGTTCAAATGTAAGAGAATAAATTTAAAGGTAGCTTCTTTTTAGCTCAATATTTTAGTCAGATTTAACTCCTAGCATTTACATTTCTTGGGCAGAATTTATAGTATTTTATTTAGTCTGCTCAAGCAAAACTAACTGGACACAAAATATGCTTTCATGCTTTGCATTTTTATTACCTTTTTCATCAGAAAGATTCATGGCTGTATTTTTTTACAAATTAGTTTTATTCATTTTTCAAAGGAAAGCTGCTAACAAAGTAGTTTCATTTTTTCCAAATGAAGCTGCTGTTTTGCTCAGATTCAGACACAAAACCAAGCAGTTCTGTGAACTGACACCGACAGAGCCAAGAAACCTCTGCAATGGTTGAGATCACACAGAGTATATAAAAAAGACAGAAGTGTTGCCCCATGGACTTTTGAATCATATTGACAATTTTGACCATAATTAATAAATAAAAATCTCAGCATATGCTCCAAGTTGTGGCCATAAGCAAACACACATAAAAGATAAGATTAGATTCCCTGTAAATAAAGGGAAATTATGCACATGTCTTTAAATGATTTTGTAAGCAAGGTTTGGAAGTTTGATTAATATCTCAACAGCTAAACCCAGCAACATGCTAATCAGATGTCAATTACTTACTAAAATAGTTGCATTTATAATGTTAATTGAAATTAACTTGTTATAATGATTTATTAATCCTAGTTTTCAAACTCTTTAATTATCTTACTCATAGAAAGACCACACTTGTGATTCAAGTGGTTCCATCAAATTAACATCTGGAATAGGAATGCTGAGAGAATTTGATTTATTAAAATATGGATATTGATCTAGCACTGATATCCAATTGGGACAGACAAAACCTCTCTAACAGTTTAAAGTTAAAAAGTGACGCCGGGCAGCGTGCGGGATAGTTCCCAAATACACACCGTGCTTTAATTCCAGAAGCCTTTTATCTATACAGGGATTGAATACTCAAAATACAAATACATATTCATGATTTTGGCACATCCCATTTCCCACTTCGTATGTTAATTAGTTCCAAAGCTATTAAGCATGCTTAAGGTTTGTTCCTTGAAATGGGTAGGTGGGCCTTCTCATGGGGAGGGGTCCTAAAATGAGGAAGTAAATGAAGTCTTCCTCGTTCTGACCTTTCTACCTTTTCAATGCAACTATGACAAATGAACCCTTGGTAAAACTCCCATTCCCTGTTTTCAATAAGTTTTGGACATGGGAGGCTCACAATTGTCTTATGTTCCTAAAGCTGTTTATCAGTTTCTATATTCTTCATTATAAACCCAGCTAACCAAACATTGTGTTGACAAGCAATCAATTATTAGTTAACTACTAACTCTTAACTTCATCAAGGCCTATCCATTTATTTTAACTCTAATAAAGCTTGTCTTCTACCTAAAATCTTAGGTCCTCTAAAATCTCTAAATTCCTTGAAGTTTATGTTTCAAATTTATTCAGGAACTGTGTGGTTCATAAAACCCATATACTTTTATCATAAAGCCAATCTGATACAGTGCCCTAATTTCATTTCTCTTTAGAGGTAGGAAGTGAGCAAATACTCTGTGTTCAGAATATTAATCCATACTGAATTCACACAGAATTGTGTTTGAATTTCAGTACTGCAGATAAACAAAGCCTGTCTGTTCCTGGTGTTATAAAATCACCTGGTCTTTTTAATCATTGAACCTTGATCTGTTCTTGATAAAATTACAAATTCTGATTTGTTAAAAAAACATGGGAAGTCACCTGAAAAGAAGAATGTTTTAGTACCTGTTAAGCAAAGTCCAAATTTAATTATTTAAATAGATTGTTCTGACTTCTCTATTATCGTTTAAATTCTGATAAGTCACTATTAATATGTAACTGTCATGCACAACAGATACTCATTATTTAGATAAATGGATATAATATTAAAAAAAAAAAAAAGAGAGAGAGACTGAAATTTCAATACACTGACCATTTACCCTGAAATAAAAGTTCCAAACTTCTTTTCCTTAAGTCCAAGTTAAAAACAATTTTTAGGGATTCCACATTTAAAATAAAAGACCTTGAGTTGCTCACTGGCTGGGTTTTAGTTTATTTTGGCAAATTTTTGTAGTCATCCAAACTGGGAGAGGGCATTCCAAAGGCTCCCTCATCAGTGATGCACACAGCCTGGCCTCAGAAATCCCAGGAAACACCTGCTGACAAACATGTTCTTTTCCCAAATTGTCTCATTAAATCCCTCACAATGTTCCTGCCCGTCAAACTCATGACTAAGCTGAGTATAGCTACAACATCAACCTCCAGGTCCTTGGCTGAGCAGATCTGTCCATTCTCCTCTGAAAAATCTGCCTCTGTAGCACTTTTGCTTTAAGGTCTGATGAAAAACTAATGGATATCCAGTAACTGCAGGAACTGCAGAAAAGATGGAGAGAGACAATGGACAAGGCATGGAGGGACAGGACACAGGGAATGGCTCCCACTGCCAGAGGGCAGGGATGGATGGGATATTGGGAAGGAATTGTTCCCTGGCAGGGTGGGCAGGCCCTGGCACAGGGTGCCCAGAGCAGCTGTGGCTGCCCCTGGATCCCTGGCAGTGTCCAAGGCCAGGTTGGACACTGGGGCTTGGAGCAGCCTGGGACAGTGGAAGGTGTCCCTGGGCATGGCAGGGGTGGCACTGGATGGGCTTCATGGTCCCTTCCAACTCAAACCATTCTGAGATTCTGTTATTTTATGACTTCCTATTCATTTTGAAGGGTTTTAGATGTGGCTCTTAATCAAAATTACTCTAAAAATCTGTTCAGTGGACACCTTCCTACTTAGCAAGTACAGTTCCATAGCAACTAATTAGTGAAGAAGAAATGAATGATAGAAAATGTTAAGAGTTGGTTTAAAATTACATAAACCCTGGTAAGAAGAGAAATCTCCA
>VWYE01020837.1:0-13705 GCA_013398995.1 Alaudala cheleensis
TAATGTCCCTTGTGTGGAGTTTTGAGGCTGCCACCATAGGAATTTTAATGTCCATTTGTGGAGAAATTCCACAATGGGAATTTCCTGTGTCCCTGTGTGGAGGAGTTTCAGGGCTGCCACCATGGGAATTTCTTGTGTCCATTTGTGGAGAAGTTCCNTTCTTGTGTCCATTTGTGGAGAAGTTCCACAGTGGGAATTTCCTGTGTCCCCGTGTGGAGAATTTTTGGGGCTGCTGCAATGGGAATTTCCTGTATCTCTGTGTGAAGTTTTGGGGCTGCCACAATGGGAATTTTTATGTCCATTAGTGGAGTTTTGAGGCTGCCACGATGGGGTCAGGCAGGAATTTTTTTGTTTCCCTTTGTGGAGGAGTTTTGGGGCTGCTACAATGGGAATTTCTTGTGTCCCTGTGTGAAGTTCTGGGGCTGCCACGATGGGAATTTTTAATGTCCCTTGTGTGGAGTTTTCAGGCTGCCACCATGGGAATTTTTATGTCCATTTGTGGAGTTTTGGGGCTGCCACAATAGGGTCAGACAGGAATTTTCTATGTCCATTTGTGGAGGAGTTTTGGGGCTGCTACAGTGGGGTCAGGCATGAATTTTTTGTGTCTGTGTGTGGAGAAGTTTTGGGGCTGCCACGATGGGAATTTCTTGTGCCCCTGTGTGCAGTTTTGGGAATTCTTTGGCACAGGATGGGCTGGGAGGTGATTCCACACCTGCCCCACGTTCTGAGTGTGGCTGCAGTGAGCTGTGTTGGTGTCACAGCATCATGGGATGGTTTGGATCCTACAGGACCTCAAAGCCCATCCCCATCCATGGGCAGGGACCCCTCCCATTATCCAAGGGTGCTCCAGCCTGGCCTGGGACACCCCCAGGGATGGGGAATCCTCACCCAATGCCAGCAGCCAGAGGGATCCCAGGACATCCAGCAGCTCCTTCCCCAGTGACAGCAGCACTGGGGACACTGGGGACAGGGAGTGTGGAGCAGATAAACTCCCAGGGCCACCAGTGGCACTTGCTGGCTGGATTTCAGGGTTCCAGGGTGTGGGAAGGGCAGGGATGACATCCAGGGATGATTTGAGTGGCAGCAGGGAGCATCCCCAGCCCCCGGGCCCCTGATAAATGTTCCAAATCCACTCCCTCCCATCCCAGCTCCTCGAGTTTTCCAGCTGAATTTGCATTTCATGCCAGGCACTGTTGGCCTTGTGCATTTTTTGGAGGGGAGGAATGAACAGCTCAGTGCATCTTTAACACCCAGAATTCTCATTTTCCACCCCTGATGTGCGAGCGCAGCTCCCGAACGCTCGGATTTGGAAACCCGTGCAGGAAGATCCGTAAATCCTGGCAAAGTGCTTCCACTGAGAGGCAGAAAACTCACCCTGTTTCACGAAAACTTTTAGTATTAATTTATGTTAAATTATTTTGGGGATGCTTCATTAGCCAGCAGTGAGCTTTCAGCTCGAGATGCAGCAGAGGCTCCGTGCCCGTGTGACTCCTGCTCGAAATACACCTGGATGTGGAGTTGCCTGGAGCCAGAATAACAAATGAGGCTGCTCGTTGTTATTCCAGCCAAATTGGGGTATTAGAGGGAGGCTTGCAAATCTCGGCTGCCTCGATCTGCCTCTGTAAAGGAGGTGTCACAAAAAGAGATTTCCAATTTGGTGCCGGGGAGGGAAAGGCAGCGAGGCTGATCAGAGATGATGGGGATAAAAACCAGGGGATTGGGAGGGGAGGGGAGTGTGGAGCAGATAAATAATGTGGGAACACGGAGGAGGAGTGAGGTTTTTTTATCCTTCACAGCGATCCAGGGCAGGGAGCCCTTTGGAAGTGGGATTGGAGGGAGCAGGAGGTGACAGGAAATGGTGTCTGGGGTTTATTTGGAGTCAGGGACAGAGGGGACAAGGCAGGAATGGGAATGGGATTGAGGGAGGAGAGGGGACAATGCAGCAAATCCCCTCTGTGTGCCAGTGCCAGGTTGGTCCTGCTTGGTGAGATGTGGGTCCTTAATTCAGGAGTTGCTGGAGCAGGAGCTGCTTTGGATCCTTGTGTTTCTCATTTATTCCCTATTACTTTATTTTTTTTCATTTCAGCTGGGATTGTCACAGAATCTTGGAATGGTTTGGGTTGGGAGGGATGTTAAAGATCATCCAGTTCATGGGCAGGGACAAATTCCACCATCCCCAATGTCCAGCCTGGCCTTGGGCACTGCCAGGGATCCAGGGGCAGCCACAGCTGCTCTGGGAATTCCATCCCAGCCCCTCCCCACCCTCACAGGGAACAATTCCTTCCTGATATTGGATCCAAACCTCCCTTCCCTCACCCTGAAGGCCTCCCCTGAGGCTGGGGAGTTGTCAGGAGGGGTTTTTAGGAGAGAATCGGGGTTGGGATGCCACAATCTGCTGGGGGCTGCACCAGCTGGGCCTCAACCCCTTCCCCACACCCAAATTATGTATTTTCCTTCTTCCAGCCCCTTTCTCACAACCCAAATCCTGTGTTTTCTGTCTTCCAACCCCCTCCCCACACCCAAATTCTGTTTTCCCTTTTTGAACTCCTTCCCCACACCCAAATTCTCTCCTCCAGCCCCTTTCCCATAACCCAAATTCTGTATTTTCTCTTCCAGCCCCTTCCCCACACCCAAATTCTTTATTCCAGCTCCTTCCCCACACCCAAATCCTGTGTTTTCCCTCCTCCAGCCCCTTTCCCACACCCAAATTCTTTACTCCAATCCCTTCCCCACACCCATATTCCGTGTTTTCCCCTCCATCCCCTTTCCCCACACCCAAATCCCGTGTTTTCCCCTCCATCCCCTTTCCCCACACCCAAATCCCGTGTTTTCCCCTCCATCCCCTTTCCCCAGAGCCAACCGCTGTTCTCTCTCTTGCAGAGATCGACCAGGGCAGCTGCGGTGACCCGGGTGTCCCCGCCTTTGGCCGCAGGGAGGGCTCCACCTTCCGCCACGGGGACACGCTGCACTTCGAGTGCCAGCCCGCCTTCGAGCTCAAGGGCCACAAAAGCATCACCTGCCAAAAGAGCAGCCAGTGGTCTGCTCAGAAACCCGTGTGCGTGTGTAAGTGTGCCCAGGAGCCCCCGAGAGCCACCGGTGTCACCGCCGAGGGGGTGGCACCCGCCCCAAGGGCACCCTCAGGCAGCTCCGGGAGAGGTTTGGGCTCTTCCCTGGGCAGGGTGAGGGAGATTTGGGCTGTGCTGGGCTCGCCCCTGCCCTGCCCCGAGGGGAAATCAGTCCTTGGTGATTGGAAGAGTGGTGAGAATTCACTTTATATTGTGAACTCCATTCTGTATCGTTCTGGTAATTTTTATTACTGCACGGATTAGGTTAAACATCACACAAACGGATTTGTACATTTTAAAACATCTCCTGCTTGCAGAAGTTGGTTCAATCTTCTTTTTTCCTGTCAGCCGGTCACGATCCAATCTTTTTGTCATCTTCAAAGCTCTGTTTGTTCTTGCCAAGGCATCGTGGTTATCAAACTGGCTGTGCTAATTAAATCCACAGTGTCCTGTGTGTGTGTGTGGTACAGGCAGGACACAGCCAGACCCCAGGGATGGGAGAANGGATTTGTACATTTTAAAACATCTCCTGCTTGCAGAAGTTGGTTCAATCTTCTTTCTTCCTGTCAGCCAGTCACGATCCAATCTTCTTGTCATCCTCAAAGCTCTGTTTGTTCTTGCCAAGGCATCGTGGTTATCAAACTGGCTGTGCTAATTAAATCCACAGTGTGCTGTGTGTGTGTGTGGTACAGGCAGGACCCAGCCAGACCCCAGGGATGGGAGAGACCTCCAAAATCATCGAGTCAAACCAGCCCTGACACCTCAATAAACCCTGCACTGAGTGTCACATCCAGTCATTGAACACATCCAGGGATGGTGACTCCAGCACCTCCCTGGGCAGAACATTCCAGTATTTATCACCCTTTCTGTAAAACACTTTTCCCAATATCCAGCCTGGATTTCCCCTGGCACAGCTCGAGGCTGTGTCCTCTCCTTCTGTCAGCGCTGCCTGGAGAAAGAGCCCAACCCCAGCTGAGCACAGGCACCTTTAGGGAGCTGCAGAGAGTGAAAAGGTCACCCCTGAGTCTCCTTTTGTCCAGGATAAACAACCCCAGCTCCCTCAGCTCTTCCTCACAGGGTTTGTGTTCCCAATCCCCTCACAGGGTTTGTGTTCCCAATCCCCTCACAGGGTTTGGGTTCCAGCCCCTCACAGGGTTTGTGTTCCAGCCCCTCACAGGGTTTGTGTTCTCAATCCCCTCACAGGGTTTGTGTTCCCTCACAGGGTTCATGTTCCAGCCCCTCACAGCCTCGTTGCCTCCTCTGGATGCCCTCAATCATCTCAACATCCCTTAAATCCACCATTTAAACCTGGATTCTGTTGGCACAGGGACATTTGGGCTCTCCCTGCCCTGCCCTGAGGGCAGATCACTCCTTGCTGGCTGTGGCACAGACAGGACACGGCCAAATTCAGGATTTAACCCTCCATTCTGGTTTTGGCCCCTCATTTTTCCCTCTCCAGGCTCCCTCCTGCCAGGCCTCGGTTTTGCATTTTTTGCCTGAATTCTCAGCAGGTTTGGGGTGTTCTGCTCCCCTTGGGGACTCAGGATCACATTTGGGGATGGAAATGGCAGTTCCTGCACAGTCCCTGTGGGGTTTTAATGCCCTTGGTGTCCTGTAAATACGTTGGGCAATTTGCTTTATTGCCCTGACAGGACCTTCCTGCAGGGACAACAGGTTTGGACCCTTCCATGACTCCCAGCAGGAATTTTGTGTCCCCAAGTTGGTGATAACCTCACTCTTATCTCCTTTCCTGCCTTGACTCTGTTCCAATCTGTTTGGAGCAGGTCTGTGGTGCAGGGGAGCAAAACTGAGCCTGAAAAAAAACACAGGAGAGGAAAAATCCACTGGAGGGAGGGGAGAAAGTGGAGAGGGAGAGAGCAAAAATGTTGATTTTAGAAGTGCAGGTGACAGCCTGGGTGAGATTCCAGTGGAAATGTGGTGTGGCAGGAGCTGATCCATGGAAAGGATGGAGCTGGGAGTGGGAAAAACCAGATCCTGCAGAGCTGGATGAGGGTCTGGAGGAGCTGGGAGAGAATTTGGGGTCATGGAAAAGGGGGAAAACCAGTTTGAAATCCAGTGCCTTTCTTTTCAAACACTGATTTAAGCTCAGAGAAATGCCTGGGGAAAGGAAGCAATTCCTTCTGAGTCCTGCCTTTTCCAGCTGCCATCCCTCCCTTCCTCTTTGTTTATTTATTTTTTTCCTTTGTAACCAAATCAGCTTCAAAATATTGGAGTTTTTCCTAATTATTCTTCCTCCAGAGGGTCTGGAGGAGCTGGGAGAGAATTTGGGGTCATGGAAAAGGGGGAAAACCAGTTTGAAATCCAGTGCCTTTCTTTTCAAACACTGATTTAAGCTCAGAGAAATGCCTGGGGAAAGGAAGCAATTCCTTCTGAGTCCTGCCTTTTCCAGCTGCCATCCCTCCCTTCCTCTGTTTATTTTTTTTTCCCTTTGTAACCAAATCAGCTGCAAAATATTGGAGTTTTTCCTAATTATTCTTCCTCCAGAGGGTCTGGAGGAGCTGGGAGAGAATTTGGGGTCATGGAAAAGGGGGAAAACCAGTTTGAAGTCAGTGCCTTTCTTTTCAAACACTGATTTAAGCTCAGAGAAATGCCTGGGGAAAGGAAGCAATTCCTTGTGAGTCCTGCCTTTTCCAGCTGCCATCCCTCCCTTCCTCTTTATTTTTTTTTTCTTTGTAACCAAATCAGCTTCAAAATATTGGAGTTTTTCCTAATTATTCTTCCTCCAGAGGGTCTGGAGGAGCTGGGAGAGAATTTGGGGTCATGGAAAAGGGGGAAAACCAGTTTGAAGTCAGTGCCTTTCTTTTCAAACACTGATTTAAGCTCAGAGAAATGCCTGGGGAAAGGAAGCAATTCCTTGTGAGTCCTGCCTTTTCCAGCTGCCATCCCTCCCTTCCTCTTTGTTTTTTTTTTCTTTGTAACCAAATCAGCTTCAAAATATTGGAGTTTTTCCTAATTATTCTTCCTCCAGAGGGTCTGGAGGAGCTGGGAGAGAATTTGGGGTCATGGAAAAGGGGGAAAACCAGTTTGAAGTCAGTGCCTTTCTTTTCAAACACTGATTTAAGCTCAGAGAAATGCCTGGGGAAAGGAAGCAATTCCTTCTGAGTCCTGCCTTTTCCAGCTGCCATCCCTCCCTTCCTCTTTGTTTATTTATTTTTTTCCTTTGTAACCAAATCAGCTTCAAAATATTGGAGTTTTTCCTGATCATTTTTCCTCCAGAGGGTCTGGAGGAGCTGGGAGAGAATTGGGGGTCCTGGAGAAGGGGGAAAACCAGTTTGAAATCCAGTGCCTTTCTTTTCAAACACTGATTTAAGCTCTGAGAAATGCCTGGGGAAAGGAAGCAATTCCTTCTGAGTCCTGCCTTTTCCAGCTGCCATCCCTCCCTTCCTCTGTTTATTTTTTTTTTCCCTTTGTAACCAAATCAGCTGCAAAATATTGGAGTTTTCCCTGATTATCTGGGAGGTGGGGAGTGTTAGACTGGTTCTGTGCTGGTTTTTCCTTTGAATTTCCTGGAATTTCAAGTGACTTTGGCCAACTTGGTGTGGTTGAGGCTCGTGCTGAGAGTTTGGAGTAAAACCTGTGGTTTGTGCTGGGTCATGGCAGGCCAAAAAAGAGACTTTTTGGTGAAATGGGATTCTTGATGTTGATGAAATCAAGCCCCATCCGTGCAAAGCATCCAGGAATCTTCCAGATAAAATAATTCCAGTGTGATCTGCTCTCTGTGGCTCCTGGGATATTTATGGATCCATGAGACAACGTGCAGGCAGTGGGGGAAAAACATCTCACAGGCCCTTTTAGAGCTTCACCCTGATTTGTTGTGGGGCAGGAGAGGGCACAGGAGGAAATGTGTCAGAATTCCAGGTGGGAAGTGTTGGGGGTGAGGTGGGGAAATGAGAGAATTGATTGTTCCCCATTTGTGAGGGAACAATCCAGGGCCTCTGGAATGGAGCTGGAGATGGAGCTGGGATTGGGGGAGCTGGGATTTGGGAGCAGGAGTCGAGTGCCTGGGTGGCTTTTCTGCTCCGTTTGGGTGTCTGGGTGTTTATTTTTGTACAGTTTGAGTGTTTTTCTATACAATTTTTATGTCTGGGTGTCTGTTTCTTGGAAATGTGGGAGTTTGGGTGTTTATTTCTGCACAGTTTGGGTGTTTTCCTGTACAATTTGAGTGTCTGGGTGTCACTTTCTGTATTTTGTGGGTGTCTGAATGTTTGTTTCTCTGCCATTTTTGTGTCTAGGTGTNAGGGGAAATGAGGGAACCTCGTTTGTGAGGGAACAATCCAGGGACTCTGGAGATGGAGATGGAGCTGGGATTGGGGGAGCTGGGATTTGGGAGCAGGAGTCGAGTGCCTGGGTGGCTTTTCTGCTCCGTTTGGGTGTCTGGGTGTTTATTTCTGCACAGTTTGGGTGTTTTTCTGTACAATTTTTATGTCTGGGTGTCTGTGCCTGGTAAATGTGGGTGTCTGGGTGTTTANATTCCAGCTGAAATTTCCTGTGGCTGGGGAGGTTATTCAGTGTCTAAACAGAGAATCAGCTGCATCATTCCAGCTCTGGAGTTGCTCTCACTGAGGATGGAGGATGTGGTGAGGGAGAGGGACATTCCAGAGCTTCCAAAACCTCCAAATCCAGGGTGGGAATTGCTGTTCAAACATCCTCATGTGGAGTAGAGGAAAAAAAACAAAAACAAAAACGAAAAAAATATCATTTTCTGTTTTTATTTGCAGTGGAAGCCCCCCAAAATTCCCTTCAGGAGGTTTCTTGGACAGAAAGAAGCTGCTGGGGGGGTTCTGCAGTGAGAGGCTCTCACAAGGATCTTTATCCTCCCCTTCCCTGCTCCTCCTGCCTTTCCCAAGTTTCCACCCTGCGGTTTTCTCTGGATGTTTGACCCGTCCTGTTCCGTGCCTGGGGGTGATCGTGGCACTGGCAGGGACAATAAATGCCACTGTCACCCCCTGGGGCACTGAAGGCAGCGTCCCTGCCTTGGTTCAGCTGCCCTCCGGGAGAGCCATTCCAGGGCTGGTGCGGATTGTTGGGATCAGGCTTGGAAAATTCAGGTTTTCTGGACCCGTCTCGTGTTTGACAGGGAATTTAATGGTGGGGGAGGAAAAGGAGGGGATTTGTGCCCAAAAAAATCGTGGGGAGAGGAAAGTTCTGCACTGACCCCAGCGGGGTTGGGTTGGTTGGCGTCGCTCAGCAGAGGTTTGGGATAAATGTGGTCATTCCTGGGAATGTTTGATTGGGTTTGGGATTAATGAAGTCATTCCTGAGAATGTTTGAATGGATTAGGGATAAATGTGGTCATTCCTGGGAGTGTCTGAATGGATTAGGGATCAATCTGTTCATTCCAGGGAATGTTTGATTGGGTTTGGGATTAATGAAGTCATTCATGGAAGTGTTTGATTTGGGTTTGGGATAAATCTGTTCATTCCTGAGAATTTTTGAATGGATTAGGGATTAATGAGGTCATTCCTGAGNACCTCTGTAGTTCTGTTGTTTTTAAACCTGGCATTTCCAGGGCTGGGGGATGAGGTGTCTGTCACAGGCCAGAGCAGCTCCACACCCACAACTCGATTTTTGTCCAGACTTTGTTCCTTTTTCTCAGCAAAACGGGCTCAGGGTGGGGATAAATATTGGATAAATCTCCCTTGTTGTGCTCCCTCAGCTGAGATCCGTGCTCTGATCTGGGCATGGAATATTCCAGCTGAGATTTCCTGTGGCTGGGGAGGTTATTCAGTGTCTAAACAGAGAATCAGCTGCATCATTCCAGCTCTGGAGTTGCTCTCACTGAGGATGGAGGATGTGGTGAGGGAGAGGGACATTCCAGAGCTTCCAAAACCTCCAAATCCAGGGTGGGANATGGGAATATTTGAATGGATTAGGGATAAATCTGTTCATTTCTGGAAATGTTTGATTTGGTTTGGGATAAATGGGGTTGTTCCTGGGAATGTTTGAATGGATTGAGGATAAACATGTTCATTCCTGGGAATGTTTGGATTGGGAGCAAATGTGTTCATTCCTGGCAGTGTTTGATTCCATTTGGGGATAAATCTGTTCATTCCTGGTTGGTTTTGAATGGACTGGGGACAAATGTGTTCATTCCTGGGAATGTGTGAGAGGATTTGGGATAAACACGTTCATTCCAGGGAATATTTGAATGGACTGGGGACAGTTGTGTTCATGGACTGGGGATAAAGGAATTCATTGCTGGGTCTATTTTAATGGATTTGGGATAAATGTGTTCATTAACATTCCAGTCATTCCTGCCCAAAAAAATCCTGCCTCAGGGAAGTGGTGGCTGCCCAAAAGTGTCCCCCCTGCCCCTGGTGGTCCCTGAGGATCCATCCTCACCTTCCCCCTGCCCTTTGGGGTGTCCAGGGGGGTCAGGAGTGTGTGGGACAGCCCCATCCCAGCCTGGAGCACTTGGCAGAGGAGGGAGAGGTGAACAACAGCACCACGAGCCTTTTTGGGACCGAAAAATAATATTCCACCTTCTTGTGGCCTCTGTGAAAATTCCCAAGGGACGCTGCTGGGGGAGGAGGAGTTCTGCTGGAAGTTGTGGGAATGCAGGAGAGGATCTTGGAGCACATCCCAGGAGCAGAATCCCTGGCAGGAGCCAATTTTATTTTTTTTCAGTGTGCACCAGCAGCTCCCAGTGAGGTTTCAAAACCTTTCAGCTCCTTCCCAAATCCCTGCTGCAGTGGGTGGCAGTGAAACCTGCTCTTCCCTGCACAGCTATTTTCAACTCAGTGATATTTTCCTCAAGGTTTGCTTCCCCAAACCTGCCTGGTTTTCATTCTTCCCCTCACACCTGCAGTCCCACCCCCGGACTGAGCTTTGTTGCTCTGAAATAACAAAAAGCTCCCAGTTAATTTTGCTCCTTCCCTCTCCTCCCACTTGCCCTGTGGTGCCTCAGGGTTTTCAGGAGGGAAAAGGCACCATGAGATGCAGATTTTTTTATTTTATTTTTTTTTCTTCCTCCTTGGAAGAACAGCTACAGAAAGAGGAAAATACAAAATGCAAAGCACTTTGCTGCCCAGCTGGAGCAGTGCCCTGAGCTTCCAGCCCTGGCAGCTCTTCCCAGGTCAGGAATGCTGGGCATGACCCAGGCTCCTGCTGAGCTCCTGCTTTTCCAGGCCATCACCAAATTCTGCCCAGGGGAGGGAATTCTGGAAAAAAAAAAGAGCTGCAAAGCAGAAGATCCTCTCCTGTCTCAGCTCTCTCCCAGGAGGTCAGAGTCTGTGGGAGCAGGATGTGAAAATCGAGAGGAAAGCCAGGAATTTTGGATTGTTCCCATGGAAACTGTGATGATTCCAGTGATTCCTTGCTTGGATTTGAGCTCCTGACCCCGGTGCCTGTCCTGCTCCCAGGGTGTGACCCCTCCTGGGGATCAGCCCTGGATTCTCCTGCAGGATCAGCAGGGATGGAGTGTCTGGAGGCAGGAGCAGGAGGAGAGAGATGCTCTGGGAGCAGCCAGGATCAAAGAGAGAAAATAACCTGGGGGAAGAGAGAAGAGAGGAAGAGAAAGAGAAGAGCAGGAACTTCTGCTGAAGAACTCCAGCCTGATCCATGTTCACATCCATGTCCCTCTCCTTAGGGAAGAACCAAGGAGCTGCTCCTTTGTTGTTTCACTGCTCTAAGCCAAGAATCCTGATGATGTTTGTGGTAACTGGAAGAAATCCCTGTGCTGCTTCATTCCTGACGTGGTCTCACTGCTCTGTGCCTGCTGTGATTTATTCTGTATTTAATAAAGGGAATTTTCTCATTGCCTTTGCAGTGCTTGGTCAGCACCAACAATTATTGACAATTATTGACAGATATCACAATTATTGGCAGAACCAGCTCTGCAAACATCCCCCAGTGCTGTGCACGTCGTGAAATGGCCTCTCCTGCCATTTAACGAGGGTGATTAATATTAATTGCAGCCAGGGCTGGTGCTGCTGATGGGCAGCAGGGCTGGCCCCTGTCGTGTTGGGAGGGACTCCTGCTGCTGAGGGCACTTTGGGAGGCTCCAGCAGCCCCAGGCAGGAGGAGCTGGGCTGCCTCTCACCTTTCCTGCTGCCATCATCATCCTCCTGCCAGCCTGGCCTTGCCTGGGACATGATAAACAGCTCCTGGTTTATCCCAGTGTCCAGCTCCAGGGGAGGCTGCTTGGGTTCAAGGGACAGAGCTGAAATCTCCTTGCACAGTGAGGAAAAACCTCGATGCACAGTGAGGCAAAACCACCTTCCACAGTGAGGAAAAACCTCCCTCCATGATGAGAAAAAATGCTTCCACATTGAGGAAAAATCTCCTTCCACAGTGAGGCAAAATTTTCTTCCATGATGAGGAAAAACCTCCTTCCAGAGTGAGGAAAAACCTCCTTACACAGTGAGGAAAAACCTTCCATAATGAGGAAAAACCTCCTTCTGTTATGAGGAAAAATTTCCTTCCATGATGAGCAAAAATCTTCCACAGTGAGGAAAAATCTCTTTCCACAATGAGGAAAAACCTTCCATGGAGAGGAAAAATCTCCTTCCACATTGAGGAAAAATCTCTTTCCATGATGAGGAAGAACCTTCCATGATGAGGAAAAACCTCCTTCCACAGTGAGTCAAAATTTCCTTCCATGATGAGGAAAATTCTCCTTCTACATGAGGAAAAATCTCCTTCCACAGTGAGGAAAAACCTCACTGGTTTTTTCACAGTGAGGAAAAATTTCCTTCCATGATGAGGAAGAACCTTCCATGATGAGGAAAAATCCCCTTCCCTGAGGAAACACCCCCTGTGCTTCAAAAGATGAAGCAAATCATCATCCCACAGACACCACGGGCTTGTTCATGATCCTTGTGGCTTCCAGGGCTGGATGTTCCCCTCTGGAATGTGATTCCAGCTCCACCAAGGTGAGATTTTTCCTGGCCACAGCTCAGCCCAGTGGCCTCGGTCCTGCAGCTCCCACTGGCCTCTCTCCTCACTGATCTTCCAGAAAATCAAAATCCTCATTTACTTCCCTGCAGTGGAGACTCTTGGAAGGTTTTCTTTTTTTATCAGCTCCTCTTTAATCCGTCACTTTGTTTCATCTGGCAAAGGTTAATTTGATATTCTTCCCTCGCTCCGCTCCTCTCCCCTTTGTCAGCAAGTCCTTTGTTGTTTTATTTTCTGATCTGGCGACTGCACCTCTCTCTTGCTGGGCTGCTGGAGGTCCTGGCTGAATGCTAATTCACCCCCTTGGATTGAAAAAAAATGTACAGGAGACACCTCATCCCTGCAGCTGAGACGTTTCCCTGGGTGCAAACGCATTTATTTTCAATTTTCCTGAGGCAGATTACACCGTGCTTACGCTGACAGAATTATTTGACAGCATCCCCTGATATTTCAGAGTCTGGAAGAGACAGAGAGAGCCCAAAAAAAAAAAAAATCCTGAGGATGTTTCAGAGTTTGTTTTCTCTTTAATCTGCTCTCTTTGTGGCTGAGAGCAGGGAATGGGTTGTGCAGCCTCGAGAACGTCACGGGAACGTCCGAATTGTTTGATCTGAGCCCATTGAGGGGAGACAGAGGGAAAATAACACAAGGGAGGCAGAGCAGTGATCCAAATAATTGTCTGAATGCCAAGCCCAAGCCAGGCTCATCCTCTGCTGCCAGGAATTAGGGAGATGGATGTTCCCAATAATGGGTTTTACCAAGGGTGGCGGTGGGGAAAAGGGATGAGCAGAGCATCCATCCATAAAATATCCCAAAGTTTGGGCAGGTAGCACTTCAAAGGCAGCCTTGCCTCCCCAAATTAATGGGCCTTGGCAGCAGCAGCCTGGGATGGAGTGAAGCCCTGGAGAGCTGGAGGGTTTTTCATGCACTCTCTTCCCACTCAGCTTCGTTTTAATCCTGGTTTTGATGATTTCCATGGCAATGGCAGCCTGGTTTGGTGCCTCTTTTTGGGAACCAGCAGAAATCAGGGGTTTATTTGAGGTGGGAAGAGCTTCCCCTCCACCAGGCCCTGCAGATTCCTCTGCTTTATCCCGACCCTCAGCACTTGGGAATGTTCTTGGGCTGTTCCATCCTGCATCTCCCAGTGCTCAGCCGGGTGTAAACGACTTCCCAAGGACTCAGACAGAGCAAAATTAACTCCCAGCTCCTTCTCCAAGGACTCCATTTGCTGCTGAATCCCGCAAATATTCCCAGTGGGATGGGAGTGGAGTGGATGGAAGGAGTTGGGTGAATGCAGGGGGTGAATCTGGAGAGGAGCACGGGGGAAAAATGAACTCAGTAGATGGAAAGGGCAGATTTTATTGTAAGCAAACCCTGGGGATGGGTGTGTCACCCGTGGGTGACAGAGCTGAGCCAGGGACAGCAGCAGGGGAGGCTGGAGCAGTGCCTGAGCTGGTTCCTTGCTCCAGGTTCTGTGGGATGTTCTGGGCTCTGGCAAAACCTGGCTCGTTTCATGCTGGTTTTAATTTGCACCAGCTCAAATCACTCACTGGATTCTTGGGAGGTTTTCCTGAGGGACGTGCAGGAGAATTCACCTGGGAAATGCCACATCCCACCTCAGAGGCATTTTCTTCCTGCTCTTAAAGAAACTTGGAAGGGACTGGAAAAGGGCAAATCCACCCAAAGTCCCAAAAAACCCCAGGTGTTTTCCTTATCCCAGTAATGAA
>VWYE01020838.1:13991-26084 GCA_013398995.1 Alaudala cheleensis
TTTTTTTTTTTTTTGGGGGGAGGGGGTTAGGGGTTGGTTCTTTTTTAATAATAAAAAACAAAAGAAAAAAAGAAAAATTAAACAAACCCCCCTACCATTGAAGTGGTGGCCAGCTTCCTCCCACATGAAGATGCTTAATCCGTTCATGTCTTTGAACATCAAAGCCACAAAGTTCTGTGTTTCCTCCTCTACTCATCCCGTTTTTTCCTTCAAAAAATGTTCATATTGTAGCACAAGCACCAAAACCAAATCCTGGTTTGCAATTGGTCATGAAATCTGTGTGGTAGCTCATACTCCCCATCCACTTCTCCTGCCTTTATCTTGCTGATGGATAGGACTGGCACACACACTGGCTCATCCATGACAGATTTATCAGGATCTCACCTGCAAAGAACCCAAAGAACCCAAGAGTTTGAATACTGAGCAGGGTTTAAGCACACCTCACACTCATTTCCCTGGACAAGATCCTCTTCCTTTCTGACAGACCCAGATTCAGCCCACCCAAGGCAGATGTGTGACACTGAAAGGCAAATCTTATTTTTTAAAGTGGGGGGAAGGGAAGAGGAAAAACAGCCAGGAGCCAAGTGAAAGCAGGGGACAAGAACACAGAGAAAATTTCAAGCTGGCTGCTCTGCAGGTGACAGACAAGACTGAAACAGAACCAAAGCTGCTCACCAGACCTTTGAGGCCATCTGAGGTGAGACAGAACCAGCAAAGATTTCATTACTCACAAGTCCCTCCAGATGTCTTAAATAATTCATGGCAGGGACTGGGACATAAAGACCAGGAGCTCCATTAGGAGCCCATTGGGTTGGTTTTTGTTCATTAGGGTGAGTCACACAAAACACATTATTGCAGAAAGCAGGATGTCTCCTGAATGACATCAGTCTGGGGCTATAATGTACCAGGGGAGCTCTGGGAGGCTCAGTCCTTGTCCTCCCTGCTCCAGAGAGTCCCAGGGTGTTCCTGTGCAGAGAGCCACCCCTCAGTCCCTGCCACACTGTCCCTGGGGCTGTGTGTGAGTGCTGGGCCTTTCCCCAGCAGTGTCACCTCAACCAGGAGCTGCCCCACAGGGCACAGATCTCCTCCTGCTCACCCCAGGCAGGGCACAGCTCCAGCTGGGCAAGGGAAAACCCCTCCCTGAGCCGGGATCCTGCCACCACTGTCACCTCTGGGAATGCAACAGGGGCTGAAGGAGGAGAGTGGGTCCCTCCAGTGTTTGGGGTGACACAGCAGTGCTGCACTGTGGCTTTTGGAGCACAGCTGGAGCATTTCAGCAGCAGCTGCCAGTGTTTGCCCACACAGGCAGGTGGTGGCTGTGCCTGCCAGCTGCAGGGCAGACCCAGGGCCCTGGATTTCCACACCAAGGCCAGCCCTGTTTGATAATGGTGCAAAGGGGTGCTTCTCCCTTCAGTCCTGCCTCCTGCGGGTACCCAGATGAGGGGAGCTGAATTTCATGAAGAAAAATATCTTGCAGTGCATGGGGAGAGAGCCCAGGTTGCTCCTGTCCCTTCAGTGCAGGCAGCAGAGACCCTCCCTGGGGAGGAAGCAGCAGTGGCTGGGAGCTGTGGGCTGGCATCCCCACCCCATCTGTGCAGCCTCTGCCCACTTTTGGAGCTCAGCAGTGCAGCTCCCTCCCACCTTTTCAACAAAAATTGTTGTTATGGAAGACACACACCACTTCACAAAGTCAGTGTTCAAAAATCCACACCATCCTGTGGAAGCCCCAGGGTCAGAGTGAGAACTAAACAAACAGAACTAAACAAACCCCCCCAGCTCTCTCCTTTCTCGTGTCCTGCAGTTTTGCAGGCAGGGCTGTGCTCAGGGGTGGGTGCTCATACCCTGCAGAGGTGTGAGACAAACACAAGATGTGAGAGGGAATTGGGTTTCACTGTTTGGCACAGGACAGGATCCTGTCAGAGATTCAGGGAGCATCGAGCTCTGCACCAACAGAACCTTCCAGAGCAGCACTCCCCCCATGCCAGGGCATGGCCAGACTCCACACTTGGGCATTACCAAAATAGAGCTGCCAGGACAGTCTTGGTTATACAGAATCTCTAAAATTTACTGCTGGGGAAAAGGGAAAAGATCAGAGAACATCCTTGTGTGTTTTGCTCTCCAGCTATTCCATGTGAGTCTATCAAACTGCAGCAGCTGTGACAGGGACAGATGATCTAGAACTGCCTGCATTATTAATATACAGTGAAAGATGAGGCAGCTTTTGGGAAAAGTATCTCTTTGCATGTTTAATATAAATGATCTGACCTCAACACACTGCCATTCATGGTGCTTATTGAAACTCAGCTAATATTTTAAGTCCCATACTGAAAAGAAGAGAAAATATTTGCGGAGTTTAAACACTCCTTAATGTCCCAGCTTGGAAATAGGACTGTGAAGATCAGGAAAACAAAGCATGAATGTGGGGAGAGGAAAATCAGTGACAAATGCTAATGGAAGTGAAGGGGAAACAAAGAGAGGAAAAGTGGAGACAGAGTTCAAGAGATGCCCAGACTCCAGCAGCTCCAAGGAATTCAGCCTTCCCCATGGGATACTCAGGCTGTGCCACAGAGATGCAGCACCACAGCTCACAGTGCTGGAAGGTGCTGCCTTGCTCCCTGCTGAGCCTCCAGCTCTGTAAGGCACCATCCACTCAGGAGTGCCTTGTCTGAGATGTGCCAGTTCACCCCAGCACCCCAAATCCCAGATTCTTATCCAAAGAAACTCCATCCACAGCTCCAGCCTGGCTCCTGGAACCAGCCCTCATCCTGAGCCCAGCCTCCTGACAACCAGAAAAAGATCAGCAGCAAAATCTCTACAGCAGCAGGGAAGCAGGGAGAAAAGATGGGGTGTGCAAGGCCCATGGGGTCTTTGTCCTCCATGAACCCTGAACAGTCACACTGTGCCTCATCCTCTAAAGGAACGTGGGAATGGCAGAGCCAAGCCTTTAAGCTCTGTATAACCAAATCCCAGGAATGCTTTATCCTAAGCTCTTTAACGTGGAGTGCCTGAGCAGCACGTGCAGAAAGCAGCCCTAATGCTTGCAGACAAGCCAGGAGCCCAGGACACATGGGTTTCTTCCTCTTATGTTAAGCTGAAATAGAATTATATGGTCTTTAGTTTACCTTGCCATGCAGGCACATTAGGCATGGATTTCTCTAAAGCCAGAACATCACAAGCTACCCAAACAACCCTGTCATTGCAATTTCACAATTTCCCTCTTTTGTGCATCTCTGAGCTCTGACTGCAGGAAAATTTCATCTCCTCAGCCCACTGCCATCTGGAGCAAGGTTCAGACTCAGTCACAAGCAGAGAGGGAAGGGATATTTCTGGAGAACAGTGGGAAGGTTAGGGATGAGTGTGCTTAGAGCTGGTGATCTCTTTCTGTGCCTCACTGTTGACATTCTGGTCTCCACTGCATCATCTGGAACCACAGTGGAAGTTACTGGGATGAGAAGAGGAGTTCTGAGAGCTGACAAAATCTGCAAACCCTCAGTCAGCAGTGCAGGGAGAGTCTCCCCAAAAGATTACCCATCTCCAATTATCCCAGTTCACCCAGGAGACTGGAATGGGTCCCAGATCATCTGCAGAGCACCAGCAGGAGATCCTCAGCAGCTGCTGGGACTTTGTGTCTGAGCCTGTGTCTGGAGGGGACAGAGGTGGAGGGTGTTCAAATGGGTGAATTCCTTCACAGGGAACATCAAAACTTGAATTACTGGGTTAAAAATGGATATCAGAGACCATTTTGTGACCTCCTGCCATTGAGGAAACAGGTGGTACCCACTGCTCTGCACAACACATCAAAACCACCCTCCTGCTGTGGTCTGGATCATTCCATCCTTCCTTCAGCAATGCCTGGAATCTCCCAGAATGGCTTCAGCTCCCTGACAACCCCCCTTGGCCATTTCAGTGCTCTTGCTCTCTCTGCCATGGCCCTGCCTTCCAAGGCAAGGCTCCTGCACACCCCACAGGGCAGAGAGCAGCAGGAGGGAAGGAGAGATGCTGATGCTGTCACCAGTAGGTGCTACAAGCCCGTGTCACACAGGCTGTTTGTTTCTGCTGGGCTTAGCTGGAGGTGCTTGGCTGCTTTTATCCGACTTGACATCCCCAGAAAGGCCAGAGACAGGAGTGTGGCTCTGTGATGTTGTTTGCAGCTTTGCCCAGCACACACCACGGGGAAGAAGAGCAGCTGCAGCTCAGGCAGCTCCACAAGCTGCTGCTGGCAGGGCTGTTCTGGGCAGTGCCTGTCAGCTCTGGGTGAGCTGGACACTGCTAATGGGGCAAAGCTGTTCTTTGGTACCCCCTCGTGGTCTCTTGACTTTTCATCTTGATTAAAGACCACGCTGAAGGATGGAATCAGCAAGGCAGTGTTCCCAATCCACTCCCTGCTCCTGCAATCCAGTCATCTGCCTGTCCTCGGGGCTACCAATTAGGGGCACCAGCTGCTAGCCTGGGTGCCTGGGCCAGGAGCTATTAGTGCACAGACCATTAGCTTTAACAGGCATTTGGAGCTTCTGAAGGCATTAGGCTGGTGTGATTGACACTCACTGCAGCCAGACGTGGCTCCCTGGCCTTTCTGTCAACCACTTTTTTCTCAAAAAAAATATCTTGGCTCTAGTGATCTTGGTGGAGCATCTCACAACAGCATCTCACCCAGGACAGCCAGGTTCTGGGTTAGTTAAAGAGCTGCTGCCTTCTTTACCCAACTCCCTTGGCACCTTTCCTCTGAGACAGGAGTGGCAGTGGGCTGTAGGAAAGGTTGAGGATCTGGTCTCTATTTTTAGCCCTGTCATTTACCCAGTTAATGGTTCCAGGGAAGTCATTTCCCATCTTTCTGCTTCAGCAACCCCATCTGTAAGGTGGTAATGATGAGTTCTGTACCATAGGGTTTTGAGAGCTATGCTTGTAAAAAATAGAGCAAAACTCAGAATTACCACGTCTGCCTAAAGCAAGGGTGAAGCCCCACAGGCCTTTGCAGCAGTACCTGCAGGGATTTTTATTTTGCAAATCCTGTTCTGCCATGGCACCAGGCCTGGATCCACTCTGCTGGCCTTGGCAATCTCTGCAGGGTCAGGTCACTGGGGGCTGTATTGTCCCTGGGTCCAGGAGTGGTGGTACCAGTGAGCTGTGCAGGCCATTTCCCAAGAAGATGAGAGAGAGGAGAGCATGACAGAGCCTGCTTTTATTACACACTTTATGGCTGATCAGTCCATCAGCATGGCCAGAGGCATTCAGTCACTGATTTCAGCTCGTTTGCCTCACACCATCTCCATTTGCTCAGTCTCAGTCACAGCTCAGTGCTGGGCTCCTCATCCCTCTCTAACCTGGGACAGCCAGCACCTCCTCCTGCCTCTCCCTGTCCCCAGCTGGGTCTCAGCTGGCTTCCAGGAGGGATTCTGCCACAAGGACCTGTTCTTTGGGAAAATGAATGGAATTGGACTGGAGTGTACCTGAGATCAGTGCTGGCACACTGGGTTCATGTTCCTGAGGCCAGAGCCAGGAGGGAGAGCCAGAGCCCTGGGCTGGGAGCTCTGAGTCCTGTGGCAGATGGGGCAGGGCCAGAGGAGACACCTGGCTGCCCAAACACTAACCCTGACCTTCAGGGATGAGCCAGGTGGCAAACCAGAGCCTGAACTCTCAAAAACAAGTTAAAAGCCTGTCTGAGCCCACTGCAACCTGGCTTCAGGGTGATCCTCTCATTTCTTTCCCAGCTTTCTTGTTTAAAGCTGAGCCATCATGGAATTTGGAGTTCAAACACACTATTTCTTTTAAAACCTCTAAAAGGAACATCATAATATGAAATTCTGATGAAATTTCCAGGCATTTCTGCTTTATATAACTGGCAAATACCAGCAAAAGTATTTTAAAAACATTTTAATATGATGGCCCTTAGCTAGATTCTTGACATGCAAACATTAAATCAGTGTCACTCTGAGCTGTTTTTTAATCTTGGGCCTGGCAGATTTTTCCAGCTCAGGACAGTTCTTTTGTCATTTGAAATAACTCTTCCCTCAGCAAGACACACATCCTTCAACTTACCCAGATGGTCTCCTCCTCCAAGCTAGAATAATGTATTTAAATTTATCCAATGGTTTTCATGACTCAGATCTCCCATAACTGGCTGGTTTTTAACCGTCCTCTGCTCCACCTGTTCAGACATCACAGCATCCCTCTCCCTGGCTCCTCAGTGCAGGAGAGGTTCATGCAGCAGCTCCAGAGAAGCTTCACAGTCACTAAACCCACGGTGTGCAGCTTGGTCTGTGGCAGAACCATGGCTTTGAGAGTCTGCTTCAAAGTTTTGTTTCTTCTGGGGAGGAAAGGTACATCCTGAAACAGCCATGTAGAGCTCCTGCTCAGTTTAATTCCACCACAAAACTCTGTCCCCTGAATATTTCTCATCTAACTACAAATTCAATCCAACACAAAATTCATCCAGCCACCACAAACACAGCAAACTCACTGTCCCCATAAACAGATCCTTTTCTGGCTTGGATTGCAGAAGAGGAATGCAAATCCTTGTATACAGAGGCTTCATCCTCTGATGGACCTCTCTCATGAACCAGCACAACAGGCAGGGATGTTAAATAACACATTAGGGATCAAGGTCCCCCTCTGGACAGCTGTTCCCTGAGATCTGAGCTCCTGCACCACACAGGTGCTTCTGAAAATGTCACTGGGGCCTGCCAACAGACTCCTGCTCTAACAAAGGTATTTCTGGACAAAAAAATGTCCCAAAGTCCTACTGACATTCAATAAAGCCTTTGAATGACAGGAATGTGAGGTGGCTCCTCATGGCCTGGAGCAGCTGAAAGCCAAGGCAGGGAAAGCAGCTGGGAGAGAGGATGAAGTGAGATGAAGTTGAGAGAGGAAGGGATGGAGGGAAGAGGGGTAAAAGGCTGGGTATTGCTTGGATGAGCTGTTTGGGTTTAAATGCAATTTGGAGTTTGAGAAGGCAGAAGTTAATTAAACTAATATTGTCCTGCCACCATTTTCCATAGGCTATTTCCAGCTGCCACAAAAACCACAAACCATTTAAAACCATCCCAAACCATTTAAAACCATTCCTCTGTCCTAGCCCAGACCCCACAGGGCACCAAATGCACAAACCTCAGGCAAGAACCTGGCTCCAGAAAAGGCCAATGATGGCAAACAAAGCCTTGCTCCAGTAGCCCAGCAGCTCTGCTGATGTGGCACAGTTTACTCCAGCCAGGCTGGGCTGTGTCAGCTTAGAGGCAAACAAGGGAAATGTCTGGATGCAGAAACCCAAATGAGTGAGAGATGCTGCATGTTAGGAAATTAATCCCCTTGCCATAAAAGATAAAACAGGAAGGGAAGATCAGCAAGGGCTAACAGGGAAGCAACTAATTACACATTAAATGAACTCTTCAGCCAGGTGCACAAGCAGGCAAAAAACATTATAAACATAAGGCAGCAGTTTTGGTAGCAAAATGTTGACAAAATTATCACACATCACCCCCCAGCTGAAGCAGCAAAGCTCTACTGGAATATATCAAAATGGAGCTGGTGGGGAGCCTTCCAGGCTTCTTATTTTAAAATACAAGGAATATTTTGGGATTGAACACGGAGCACATGATCTCTCAATCTGTCATGGTGACAGCATGCCCTTACATCCTCTGACCTTAGAAAGACAATAATTTGTGAGGCTGCCTGATGCTCATCCATCCTTCAGCATGTGCAGAGGTTCAGCTTTGCCCCTTCCACCAGGCACCCACTGAACCTGCTCAGGCTGTGTCCATTAAAATCCTGGGCTCTGCAGCCCTGAGGACAGTGAGAGATGGATGGTGCTGGCACACAGCCACTTCCAGGGAGAGACAGAGGCAGGATCAGCCTGCCATGGACAGAGACAGACTCATGAAACCTTCAGGGCTGGCAGCCATCACCTGGTTTGCCAGACTTTCACAGAGGAGTCCTGCATTCCCAGCATTCTGTCCCCATTCCCAGGGACAGAGCTGGGCTCTGAGTGTCTGTCTGACCTCAGAGGGTGCAGAGGCATGGTGGTGCTGCGCCTGGGAGAGAGGGGAACTCCTTGACTTCCAAAATATTCTCCATATCTTAAAAGAAGGTGCTGGGAAGGAAGCTCCCACTGGCCTGAAAGCAGAGCTCAGCAGGGTTCAGGGCTGTGCATCTTCAGGAAGTCAGGGAGTTTGTTGAGAGCAGAGTGGCAGTGATGGATGTGGCCAGAACACACAGCTCTTCATTAAATGGTGATGAGTTAATGAGATACTGTGCCCTTTCCTGCAGATCAACCTGAAAGTGCTATTTGGACAGGCAAGGATATGCTTTCAAACTTCTTCCATTTACATTTCTTTTTCTTTTTTTTTTCTTTTTTTTAATCTGGAATCTTTTATTAAGAGTTTCATTTTTATAAACTTTCTACAGCATTAAGATGCTTCAATATCCATCCTCACCAACTTCCAGTCATACCATGGAGTCTCAGCACATACACTAACTAAAATTCTGGTAAATATCAAGAATTCAGGGTCTTCCTGTGGGGAGAAAAATAGCAAGCAAGAAATCAACTTTAAAGTAAAATACAATAAAATGAGAAGATGAAAGGAAAACAAAAAATCCAGGTAGTAGTGATTAATTTGATTTCATCCAAACTCCCCCCAAATGAGAGCAGTGTTCAAAAGCCAAACTCAGAGCACTGTTTCATGTTCTCTGCATTAACCTTTA
Organism: Alaudala cheleensis; assembly: GCA_013398995.1. Classification (NCBI taxonomy): domain Eukaryota; kingdom Metazoa; phylum Chordata; class Aves; order Passeriformes; family Alaudidae; genus Alaudala; species Alaudala cheleensis. The sequence continues at coordinate 22,686 of VWYE01020838.1, forward strand.
GAGTTCAAAAAGCTCATCTGTTCCTCTGTCCCCTCTCAGTGGCGTTTGCAAATGACACAAACATTTGCCTCTGCTCTGTGCTCTCCCTGCTGCAGCCCAGCCTGAGCACACCCTGCTGCAATTTTCTCTGGAGCGACTCCAAGCCAAATTTGCTCAGGCTGGCACCTCTCTGTCACCACGTGTGCCAGCCCAGCTCCCAGCTTCTCTGGGCAGGAGGGAGACAAAAGGTCACCTTCTACCTGCAGTGTGTTCTCCTGGCGGCAGGAGAGAGCAGGAGGAACCCCAAATTTCCATCTACCTGACAGAAATCCAATGCTTTTTCCCCTTTTCCCTTTGCATCTTGCTCCCCATGCTGGCAGTGTGGTTTAGTACCTCTGGGAGCAGGTGAATGTGCTCAGGGCAGATGAGAACAAACCAGATCCACTGCAGGGCTGTGGGAGCTGGTGCTGCTGAGAGGGGACCCCAGAGGTTGTGGTGTTTTTCCTTGGAGAGAGGATTCCTCAGCAGCCTCTGGATGCTGACAGTGCCCTGACTCCCCAAGGCTGTGCTGGGCACTGAAATGAGGGCTCAGAGAATCACAGAGTGGTTTGGGTTGGAAGGACCTCAAAAGCACCTCATTCCATCCCTGCCATGGCAGGGACACCTCCCACTGTCCCAGGCTGCTCCAAACCCCAATGTCCAACCTGGCCTTGGGCACTGCCAGGGATCCAGGGGCAGCCGCAGCTGCTCTGGGCACCCTGTGCCAGGGCCTTACACCCTCACAGGGAACAATTCCTGCCCAATCTCCCATCTAAACCTACTTTCTTCCAGTTTGAAGCTACTCCCTCTTGCCCTGTCACCCCATGCCCTTGACAGAAGCCCTCCCCCAGCTCTCTTGGAGCCCCTTCAGGTACCAAAGGACCACAATAAGGTCACCCCAGGGCCTTTTCTTCTCCAGGCTGAATGATCCAACCTCTCCCAGCCCTTCCTCACTGTGGTGTGCTGTGCCCACTGCCCACAGAAGAAACAACCTCTGTCCCATCCTGCACTCCCAAGACTGGCTTGGGAGGGAGAGAGAAAAATGTCTGCAGAGGGGAGAGAAGCCAGATCATCCATCTTTATAGGGAAAGGATCTTGTCCTTACTGCTGATAGAGCCACAAGGATTTTCTTTTTGATCCTTGAGGTTTATTTTCTTACTGTTTCTGTATCTGATACCAGTCAGAAGGGATTGTGGGAAAAATATAAATGATACTTTTGGTGTTTTATAAATGGAGCTGTATCATCCCAGTGATTCAGTGAGAGCAGGAGACTCTGGGGTGGTCAGGAATAGAACAGAGCTGGGAGATTTATTTCCCATTAGAGTGAGGCAGATGGGGAACAAGGGGGCACAGGCAAAGGCAAATAATTTGATGGGGAACCAGAACCAAAATGTAGAAAAAGCAAAAATCAAATCACAACTGACTAAATCTTTTCCAGTGAGAAGTTTCACTCCCCCAAGAAAAGGGATCTGTTCTACAAAAGGACATGTTCAGGGACACTCCCAGTTTTCATGGAATTATTATTCTTCAGTTCTCACCAAGTAACCAATCCAAAAAGTGTTAGCACCTCCAGTAAAGAAGTTAAGTTGCAATACACTTATTTCCATTGAAAACGTAGCTGAAAGCAAAGGCTCATGTACAGTTCTACAATCAATAAAATCTAAACCTTCCATCAATAAAATCTAAATTCTCCCATCAATAAAATCTAAAATCAACCATTTTAAAGTTTGAAAATAAAAAAGAAAATACTTAAGAAAAACAAATCTTCTCAAGGAAGGTAAGCCAGATGCTATGGGAAGTAAATCTACACAAAGTTTTATATGCAATTTCATTTCCTTGACCATCTCTCTTTATCTGTTAAAGGTTTTATCTCTCTCTACAAACCCTGTCTTACTGTAACACTTAACCCCCATAACATATTTGAAACAACTGATCCTGTTTCCAAGCAGGAGAGGGCTCTGTACCAAGCAGAGCCAGGGCTCCAGGCTGGCACAGGGATGCAGCTCAGCTGGCTCAGGAAAAGGGGCCCATTGCTCCATCCCTCTGCTCTCGGAGCTTTATTTTGTTGTGCCCTAACTGTGTTCCCCAAGCACCTCATCCCTCCTCACTCATCCCCCATCCCTCCTTCTCACATCCCTGATGCCTCCTCTTGCCCTGTGAAAAGTTTCCAAAGTCACTAAAATAGGAAAATACAGACAAACACTCACGTGGTACAAATTTAGTGATATGAATTGGAGAAAGGATTGTTTATTTTTCCATGCAGGCTGTTCCAGCACAGGAAACAATTGGTGCAAAGTGCACATTTTGCAGGGTGGGTCAGTGCACAGAGCCCCAGCACAGACTGCAGCAGCAGCAGCTGTGAGGAAGCTGATTTGTAGCAACCAGGATAAAGTAATAAAGCAATGAAGACACTAAACTCTTTCCTGTGCAGCCAAACCAAATGTCTTTTGGTCCTTCATGCATGAGTCTTCTAAGTGTAAACTTTTCACAGTAAGAGAAAGAAAATCATCCTCAGACTTTAGTGAGAAGAATGACTCAGATAGCCCCAGGCAGCAAAGATGTGAGCAGATAAAGAACAGTTTTGGACTGCCTTTGGAAAAGTATCAGCTCATTTTTGTTCTTGTGCAATATTGCTTTGAGCCCACAGAGGTTAATGGCAGATCACTGGGAACATGTTATTGTGTTGTTTCCTTTCAAGATGCTTCCTCCCCTTTTCCAGAGGTGTGGGGACAGATGGGAGATGGACTGGCAGTGGGAGCCTGATCCCCACTGCTTCAGCACAGGTCAGCCCAGCCCTGGCTCTGAGCTTGGCACTTGATCCCCTATTTTTACTTTCCATGACTCTGAGAATGAAATGGGGCATTGCTTTCACAGGCTCTGTTCCAATGCACTTTTCAAAAGCACGAGAAGAAAATCTGAACATCTGCCAGTCCTCACGACTAACCCAGGGCATTTGTTGGGAATCTGGTGTAGAAAGGGCAGGGGGAAAAATACTTTGAGAATTCCCATTACTTGAATGCCAGCAGTTCCCATCTGTGCAATGAGCAGAGCTCCTCAGAGGAGTCCCTGGTGCTCTGCTCTGACAGCAGCAAATATCTCCAATCCCAAGTGAAAATAGTGTGTGGAGGAGACATTCAGTGAGAACAGGTGAAAATGACAGTGACAAACAGAAAAGTGGCTGAAGAACCACAGGGCAGAATCCTGAGCAGCAAAGCATTCCCACTGCTTTCCATAGATTCCTGTGAGTTCTCTCATCACTCAAACCTCCAGACTGGCACAGAGGGATGTGTCATGAAGGATTTAGTTCCCATTGTCCATCATGGTGGTCAGAGATGAGGTGAGGTGCCCATCCTGGCAGCAGCACTGCTCTGTGGGGAAGTG
>VWYE01020838.1:26613-72407 GCA_013398995.1 Alaudala cheleensis
ATGAATTGGAGAAAGGATTGTTTATTTTTCCATGCAGGCTGTTCCAGCACAGGAAACAATTGGTGCAAAGTGCACATTTTGCAGGGTGGGTCAGTGCACAGAGCCCCAGCACAGACTGCAGCAGCAGCAGCTGTGAGGAAGCTGATTTGTAGCAACCAGGATAAAGTAATAAAGCAATGAAGACACTAAACTCTTTCCTGTGCAGCCAAACCAAATGTCTTTTGGTCCTTCATGCATGAGTCTTCTAAGTGTAAACTTTTCACAGTAAGAGAAAGGAAATCATCCTCAGACTTTAGTGAGAAGAATGACTCAGATAGCCCCAGGCAGCAAAGATGTGAGCAGATAAAGAACAGTTTTGGACTGCCTTTGGAAAAGTATCAGCTCATTTTTGTTCTTGTGCAATATTGCTTTGAGCCCACAGAGGTTAATGGCAGATCACTGGGAACATGTTATTGTGTTGTTTCCTTTCAAGATGCTTCCTCCCCTTTTCCAGAGGTGTGGGGACAGATGGGAGATGGACTGGCAGTGGGAGCCTGATCCCCACTGCTTCAGCACAGGTCAGCCCAGCCCTGGCTCTGAGCTTGGCACTTGATCCCCTATTTTTACTTTCCATGACTCTGAGAATGAAATGGGGCATTGCTTTCACAGGCTCTGTTCCAATGCACTTTTCAAAAGCACGAGAAGAAAAGCTGAACATCTGCCAGTCCTCACAACTAACCCAGGGCATTTGTTGGGAATCTGGTGTAGAAAGGGCAGGGGGAAAAATACTTTGAGAATTCCCATTACTTGAATGCCAGCAGTTCCCATCTGTGCAATGAGCAGAGCTCCTCAGAGGAGTCCCTGGTGCTCTGCTCTGACAGCAGCAAATATCTCCAATCCCAAGTGAAAATAGTGTGTGGAGGAGACATTCAGTGAGAACAGGTGAAAATGACAGTGACAAACAGAAAAGTGGCTGAAGAACCACAGGGCAGAATCCTGAGCAGCAAAGCATTCCCACTGCTTTCCATAGATTCCTGTGAGTTCTCTCATCACTCAAACCTCCAGACTGGCACAGAGGGATGTGTCATGAAGGATTTAGTTCCCACTGTCCATCATGGTGGTCAGAGATGAGGTGAGGTGCCCATCCTGGCAGCAGCACTGCTCTGTGGGGAAGTGACTGTGGTGTCTTGACCTCCAGTGGCTCTGGGATTGGGAACAGGGCCTTTCCCTCTCCTGCTTGGGCAGGATTCCTGGTATTTGCACCAGGATGAGGAGTGGAGCATCACAAATCTGCCTCACAGACATGATGGATTTTGATGAATGCTCCCCAACAGAAGGATGGGATGGGATGGGATGGGATGGGATGGGATGGGATGGGATGGGATGGGATGGGATGCAGTCTCCCTCTGCTCTGCACAAGAATGTGCCTGCTCTCCCCCCTGGCACAGCCTCCACAGGCTGCCCCAGTGCCCAGGCACGAAGCCTCATCCCCAGGATCCCAGGGGGAAATGAGATCACCTCGTTTGATCAGCTCAACTCCTGCTTAGCCAGGGGAGATGGACTCCCCAGAGCTTCCCTCCAGCTCTGTAAATCACTCATCCCAAGCAGAGCTTGGCTGGAAGGTGCCTCACCCCTTCCAGGACTCACAGCCCTGCCCTCCTCTTCCAAAGCCATTTATTTGGAAAGGGCACAGAGGGGTCCCAGCAAAGCCATGAGTAATGCCTGGCTAATTCCCAGCAGAGGGACAAAGCTGCTCCCAAGGCACCAGAGCCTCCTGCTTTGCTGAGCCAGGCTGTGACAGCTGAAGGGAGAGCTTGCTCTGACCAGTAAAAATAAACACTTTCCTCATCGGAGATGTGAGAGGGCAGCTCTCCTCCTGATTTACACCTGCAGGGCACTGCCAGGACCTGCCACAAAGCACTGCAGGGATTTACCCAGAGAACAGAGCTGCTGTGACCCTTGTCCCGCCCTCTTTGGGTGTTAAGTGCTGAAGTAATTGCTCAGTTTTCATTGTCACTCCGGGCAAAACTCACCTTTGCCTTCCCCAGGTGATTGTTGCCTGCTTTGGGGTTGACCTGTGGAGCCTTTACTGCAACATTCCTCAAATCCAGAGGTGTGGAACAGCTGCCAAATTCTACAGACACCTCTAGGAGAGGCTGCTCCTCACTTGAGCCTATGAAGAAGGTTCTGGAAGGAGCAAACAAACAGCAAAAAGGGCATTGCTCAATAAATGGAAAATAGAGGATGAGCTATTTACAACAAAAATCACCATGGCTCAATGAAGTTGAGGATATATCTATTAAAATTAAGACTATATCAAATTACAATTATTTTCCTTCTCAAATGTGTATGTTTTAATTAAGTATTTTTTTTGTGTTTTATAGTTCCTACATTTTCAGGTCATTTGTAAATTCCAACATCTTTACATAATTTAAGCCACAATTGTTCTTCTACTGACAATTAATGCTTCATTCAATTAATATCTTTTACATTTACCAGAGAGGTATAAAGTCTTTCATCTTTACAAAAAAAAGAAAATCCTTTTAATCATTTCCACTGTGCTTCAGGCAATATTTTGTAGGTGTACTCGGAAGTTGGGAAACAATTGCACAGAGCTGGAGCTGCCAACACTCATTCTCCACTTGGAGGAAATTCCAGCATTTTAGTGCCTTGTCTTTAGGAGGAGGGATGTTGCACAGGGATTGTGCATTTTGCCCATAAAAAACTGCTTTTCCTTTATATAGAAATATCAAATCTCTTGTCCCATCCAGTGCACAGGAGCACCAAAGGACCTGCCCCCAGCACCAAACCCTAGAGGACAATTTCCCCCTTGGAGAAGCTAATGACAGGCAGCATCCATTGAAGGGCTCCTGAAATAAAAACAATAAGGAATCTGGAGTGAACCTCACTTTTTCCAGGCTTTTCCCTTCTGCAAGGGCTGATTCAAGGAGCTCTGCATGCTGGAGGGTGTGAGCAGAGTCTCTGTGGTGTAACTTTGCAAAGCAGCACTACAAAAGCTCCCTGAGTCTGAACTGCACAAGGAATTCATGTCAGCAAGGAACAGAAGTGCCTGAGAGCATGAACTGCACAATAAATGGCCCATGGCTTCCTGTACAAAAAAATAATAAAATAAAAAGGAAAGTTCACAGGGTAAAATATCACAAAGAAGGAAACTATTTTAACTGTATAAATGAGCATATTTTAAAGAAAATGGAGTTTGGCTTAGCAGAAGTAGTTTGAGCCAGGAGTACTCTGCTGGTACAGAGGGAACCCAGGATCCAACTTTGCTTTGGTGATGCTGTGCCAACACAGCCCATTATGCAAGAGAGGACTTTTAAATCCTTATTTCAAAAAATAGGTCAGACTGAGCTCAAACACTTCCTTGTAGAAATGCAGCTTAATGTGGATTTGAGTGACTACCATGGCTCAGAGCCAGGCAGCAACTTCAGAGATGCTGCTGAGAAACGTCCTTCAACCTCCTTTTGCTTCAGTCTTCCTTCTTCAGAGGAGGAGGGTAAAACAACCAGACTGAGAGGTCTCCATCAAGGAAAAAATCACAGGCTTTTGCCATGGAAAAGCTGCATCCAGCAGCTGAAGCCATGGATGGCAGGAGTGTGTCTGGTGGTGCTGCACCACCAGTTCTGCTGGAATTGCCTGGAGGGAAGCAGAGGGAGCTGCTGTAGGTGGGATGAGCAGAGAGCTGAAGCCCTGTCTGCTGCACACAGGAACAGCAAAAGTTCATCTCAAACACAGGATTGACTGCAGGGGGACACAGGGCAAATCCTTTTATCCACCCCAATTTCATGGCTACATCTGTGTAAGAGGAAGGACAATGATTCTGAAAGGCACCATCACAAAAGTGTTTCATTATCTTGTTGCATTTTTTTTCTTAAGGCTTAAAGCTTGGCATATTCAATCAGTTCTGTTTCTCCTGTTGCATTGTGGGTTAGTTAATTGCAGAAGCAGAAAAGGGTGCCTGATTTATTATGTATAGAGCTTTGGGAAACTACAAAAAGCAGAAGCACAGACAAGTCACCCAGCTCCTCACTAATGGCCTTCAGCAACGATGAAATGAGACTAACTGTAGTAAAAATGCAAATAAAAAGCAATGTATGAATTCAGGCCTCTTTCTTCATTAGAGAATCAATGCAAAATGTATTAATTCAGGCAGCCATAAGTTTAAACAAAAAAGGGGGGTGGATAAACACCAGTCTGTCATATCAGTAGCCCTGGCAGCAAACAAGTGTTGCCAAAATCCTACAAATTCCTAACCAAATTTCTATATATGGCAACTCACACCTCCCATCAGCCCAGATGGGCTCTAGTAGCCTGTGCCAACAGTTCAGAGAACAAATCTCCAAAGAAAAAAAGGCCAATTTCACCTGGGGACAGGAGGAGCCTCTCTTGAAATCACTTCCATGATGGGAGTATGAACTTACCAAGCCCCGTGGAACTCAACTTGCACAAAATTTTTACCAGACCTCTTTGCCACTGCAGAAATCTCCACTGTGCCTTGCCAGCTGCCAAAATGCCTGTCCTGCTGCAAGGAGGGCTCCAGCTCAGGGACAGCTCCTGTTCTCAGGGCTTTCCAGTCACACTAAGGAGCAAAATCCATCAGCAGCTGCACGAGAAATCCCCAAGGGTGAGATCCAGACCCCAAACTATTCCAGATAAAATGTAAGATAAATCCAACAGTGACACCAGCTGCTTTTGAGGAATCCATTTCACAGCCATCAGCTCATGACAACTCTTGGCTTTTAAAGACTGAGCCAGTGACACAGAGGAGAGAGACCCTGCCAAACCTCAGGGCCCCTTGGTGGGGAAGCAGCTCTGATGGAGCTGTGAGCCTCTGAAAACCAGAATTAGAGCTGAGAAAATGCACCTCAAACCTGGCAGACCAGAATTAGTGTGAGAAAATGGACCTCAAACCTGTACAGACCAGAATTAGTGTGAGAAAATGCACCTCAAACCTGTGCAAAGCTTTCACTCACTGCCTGTGCACAGGTATGGGCGTGAATCCAACTTCTACACTGCTCCCTGCCAATTAATAACTCCAGCTCAAACACACCAGGGAGAGACTGACAACATCAGGGATTTTGTGTGCTCTCCTGCCCTGATAGACATCGTAGCACTTTCCTGCTGTTTTACATGTCCAAATATTTGCCTGGATGAACAGACTTAGAATAGTTTGAGTAAGCTGCACTTTGGAGGCTGGATGAGTCACATCATGAGGAAATATTCTGGAAAAGGTCTACAGCACAATTACAGACAGAAAAATGAAAGAAGTCGGCACTAAACAACGTATCAAGGGTAGAAATATCCAGCCTAGGTTTGCCAAAGGAGGCCTTTTCCCAAGTCCAATATTTATGAAAACTTGTTTCATAAAACAATCAAATGGATTGGAGTATTTTTTAAATAATAAAATACATACTTCTTTCTTTGTCTGGACAAAGAACATCCCATGTGAAGGAAAAGAAATTGAGCAGTTTGAGCAGAAACCTGCCTGGCATGCTGGGAACAGCCTTGAGAAGATGACATAAATATTTGAAAATAAGATTTTATACTCTTCTGTAATGCTACTTGTAGCACAAGGAAGCAGGGAACCACAATAACACACACACACTGCAAGAGAAGGCTCCAGTTCTAATTCTGCCTCTCCCAGGGTGCAGTGAGAAGCCTCTCACACCTCAGAGAGCTGAGTACTGATTTAGCAGGTTATGTAGATCAATTGCAGACAGAGAATTAAGGAAGCAAAAAGTGATATTCCCACCATTAAATATAGGTTGGAGTCTTAATAAGGCACCAAGCGAGGGGAATGAGAAGCTTTGAAATTGAAGTTATTATGTGCTGCATCAACTACCAAAAATTACATGTTAATATCATTCTCTTGCTTTTATTCCTCTCCTCTTCAGCAAAACCCCACTCCCCTCAGTCTCTCTCTGCAGGTACAACTGTTCCTGTCTCACAGATCAGGTACCATCTCTGCTCAGACAGTGGGCTCTCCCTTATCAAAATGAAACTTCCTCCCCAAAATGCCCCAAACCCAACAACTCCACCACGGATCCACCATGTGATGAGATGTGCACCCTGAGCCACATCACAGCAAAGGGTCAATCACATCAGCAGCAATAAGTATGAAAATGATGTTTATGAAGCAAAGAACCTGTGGAGAGAAACCTAAAAAAACCAAAACAAAAACCCCCACAAGCACCATTTATAGGGGAGCACGAGACCAAGGTGAAAACTAGAAAGCTGCAAGATCACAGGCAGTTATGGGTGACTTTCTTGGCAATCAGGACTTGCAAATCAAGTCCACCTCCTGCCCTGGTGGCTGATTGCCAGGAACAAGTTAATTAACCATCACCAACAAATGTGCTTGTATGGTCTAGCCCAGCCTTTAACTGGCTGGCTCCACCTCTCCCTGGCAGCTTCCCCTGACTGACCTCCTGGAACTGCCCATGGGCCAAATTCTTCCTTGGGGAAAGTCTTTTTATCTTTAGTTTGGACCAAGAAATTTCACCCTGAAAATATGCTCTGGCATTTTCCTCATAAACTAAAGGAAATCATTAAATCTTTCTTTTTATTTGCCTTTTTTTTAATCCTTTCCTCAGCATCATTGACCTTTCCCATCTTACTCCAACCACCTTCACTTACAGCCAGTTCCTTTTCTTTCAGCTGATTTTTGCAAGCCTTTATTTTATTTTACGTGTTGCTCACTGAACTTTTTCCAGTCCATGTGTCTTATTCTAAAACTGCAATTCACAAAATAGCCTAATTCTCCAAATGGTGCTGAACTGAGTGGAATAATTACCTTACTTGTTTTAGGCCTCTGCTTGAATCCAGAATTACACACTTGGAAAATTATGATTGTTTTATCTTCTGGTTTTTTCCTTTTCTTCAATTTCACAGGATGTGTGAAAGACAGGTTTTTATAAAGGACATAAACTCAGCCAAAACTATAATTACCACAGATGGAAAAGAATTCGGAGGAAAAGATGATTTTATGATAAAAGCATTGGAGTAGAAACTCAGAAACTTTGATTCTTTTTGTGGCCCTGCCAAAACCTGTTTATAAGCTTTGCTGAGTTAATCCCTCTGTTCCTCAGATAAAACACTCTGGCACCTCCCTGCTTTAGGATGGCTGCTGTGTAACACATCCATTCACACTGGTGAGGTGTTCAAACACACCAACCACCAAAGAACCACCACGGCTGAAATCACCTGGCTGCATTTCATCATCTCTGGTCAGGAGAGGATGCAGCTTTAACCACAGGCACAGGGGATGTGGCAGCACTGCTGCCAAGGAACCAGTGCCGTGCTAAAGGAAGGAAAGGCAGGACAAGAATTATGTTCCTAATAAAACATAGTTTGCAAATCAGGGCAGCAAATACACAAATGAATCTCAGCATCTTCCCATTGCAGTTCCTCCAAAACAGAGACAGGCTCAGGTCTCTCACTGTCAGAGCATCAATTCCCATTCCACTGGAGCTGAGGGAAGTCAGGAGGAATCACAGCAGCTCCCAGCTTCCATCTTGATCCCGAGGAAAAGCACACAAAAGAAATGCTGCTAAAGGCTCACCCACACTTTTAAAACAACCACAGGTACATGATGCCAGAGGAGCATTGGCTGCACGTTTCCATGATGAGGGTGCTGAACCCTCAGAGTGAATTTCAGTCAAAAGCTCTGGGGCTGAGCAATGGCTGAAGAGAGAAAGCAGGAAAGTCAGGCCCTGCAGGGCTGTAGGGTCACTGAGGGGTGTCACTGGAGCCACTTCAGTGCCCTGCTGGCACCTTTGGGCATGGCCTAAGGCCCAGAGAAGCTTTTTATCAGCTGCTCCACCCTGAACCATGCTCACATCCCACACCTGCATAGAAACTGCTGCCACATCCTCCCACCCTCCTTTTCCTGGGGGAAAAGGCAAACTCAGGGGTGTTTTCCTTCTTCTGTCTTCCTCCTCAAACACCAAAGGCTTGGCAGGTTGCTGTGTCAACCGATCCCCCCCTTCCTTTGTCATTGCTTTAATAAATTAAGCCGAGCAACAATAGAGATGAGAGAAAGCAGGACAATGTGGTAAATGTAGCAGAAAGAAATTTGAATTGTAATAAGGAGAGCTAATCAGGAAAAGAATGGACTATAGAAAAAAGCACTAATGAGTTTCTAAATAAATTCAAAAGGTTAATATTGTTCTATCTAGCAAATACGAGAAGAATCCTAATGTGAAATTAAAGGCCTCATTCCAGTGCCCTTGCAGCTGAGTGTGAAAGCTGGAACGCCCACTCTATTTCCCCCTCTGTCCATCACTCCCATCCTCTCCTGACACCTCTCATGGACTGCTCCTGGAAATGGGACCTCTCAGGTCAGCCAGGTCTCTCAGTCTCTTTTTTTCTGTACATCAAATGCTTGAGCCAATGTCATTAATTCAGTGGACAGACACTCCTGGACTTGCAGACTTTGCACCAAGATTATTGCCACTCATTTATGTCAGCATCAACAAAACAGTGATCAAAATGCACTTTTCAAACCATGAGAGGTGTGTGGGTGTTTATGAAGTGATGGATTTGGTGGGATTTAAGAACACTTGTATTCCCTTTTATTGCCACGTGGATTTCCAGGGTGAGCAAAAAGCTAATTCAGGTTAACTGAGGAAAGAGCAAGTGAAAATAGAAGTTTATAAAGAAGTTGGAACGTTCCTTGTTTGTTTTAATTTATAGTTAATATATATGCCAGTAGTTCAAAATATAAAGCTAAGACTTTCTATACATTATCAAAATCCAGTCCTTTATGCATTCTATTGCAAAACATGGTAAAACTGTATTTCAGCCAAAATTTTGTGTGAGAAAGTAGCCCCTTTTCAAGAATTAAAAAAAGAAAAAAAAAATCCAATTCCCAGCAAAGTAATAGACTTGCAGGCTTTCCATGAGAATAGAGGATCTGCTCAACTAATTTCTTGCTTGAAGGAAGGAAATAGCGCCATTATAATATTTTACTCTGAATATCAAATACCAGAATGACATCATACTTTGGGGAGAACTCTGAGCACGTTTGTGTGCATGACCATCTCCGTCTTCTGCTCTGCAAACAGGACCTGCAGGGCAGAGCTGAGGGCAGCTGCACATTTATCTGCCCCTGGTCCCAGGAGATGAGTGAGGTGCCATCCCAGAGCTGTGTGACCTCGTCACAATCCCGCTTTGGCCACGCTGATCGATCTCTGTGTGCTCATCCCGGGACACAGCTGACTCAGAGCCCCCAGCTCTGCTCCTGACACAGCTCTGCTCCTCTGCCCTGCCCTGCAGCCACAGCCCCAAAGGGCAGAGCTGCAGCTGCTCACACCTGGCCATCAAAGCACCCCCTCACACCAGTCACAGGAAATGGGAAACAGGAATTTGTGCACTGTTTGTATTCCAGACGTGGGAATTATTCTAAAGTTAGAGCAACACTCCCCTGCCAGGACTGGCCATGTTATGTATTATTCACTGCAACCCTGCACAATGCTGCTCAGCCACTCACCTGCCATGAATAATTTTGTTTGACAGGCAGGTTAAATACTTTAGCTTCCTGATCCTCCTCCTCCTCCTCACAAGGAAGGAGGGCAGTCCTGGGCTGCCCTGAGAGGCATCGTGGCAAGGATGTAATAGAGGCATCAGTGGAGTTCAAACTTGGTAGGCAAAGACTGAATAAAAAAAAAACCAAACCCTTGGACCCAAGAGATTGGAGTGGGAAATGCACAGAGACAGAGGCTTGACAGTCAAGACATGAAAACTCTTTGAGCAGCTCTCTGAATGTCAGCAGGAGACGTGCACTTCCCCCAGGTCAGGTCTGGAGAGCCCAGCAGAGCTCCCCAGCGTGTCCAAGCTCCCCAGCCACAAGGGAGAGCAGATGGAAGGCAGAGCAGCAGCCTGTGCTCCTGAGCCCAGGGGGGATGTCTCACCCACTGAATGTCGCTGGCACTCCTCCCTCTGCAAAAGCTTAAATGCAAAAAGACTTTCTGAGACAAAAGGCACTGTGAGGAAATTGCTAAGTGTGAATAAACAAGGCAGTTGCATAGCTCATCATAACCCTAATGATGCTCCCTAAATCATGCAGGCCCATCACCCAGATCTATTGGCCACATTAGCAGACTGCTGAGTGTGGGAAACATGGAGAGGATCGTTTTTAAAGGGTTTTGCCTGCAATGCTCATTGGGAACCCTTTGAGATGGAGTCTAAAGCAGATGGTGAAATGGGAAAATTATTCACGTTAATTCTTTAGCAGCCTAAAATAAATTTAGGGAATAATGAAATAATGAAAGCCCCATTCAGCCACATTTTTGCTTTTGCAGCATCATCAAAGTCCTAACAGGCAGGACCCAAAGCTGCTGCATTCCACACACAAAGCTGCTGTGTTAATTGGTTCAAAGACACAAGAGCAGTTATATCCTGGAAAATAAAAAATAAGGTCATCCCCTTTCATTAGCTATTGTTCAATGGCCTGCTGAAAGAACAAACAAGCTGAAACAGCAAATAAACCTCACAGTGCTGAACACAGATCCCTTTCAAGCTTCCTTCACACACGTGTCCTACAGAAAAACATCTTCTGCTTTGTGCTTCTCATCCACTCTTCAAACTCTTACAATGGGAGAACAATCCTGGTCTTTCATTTCACAGACAAGGAAACTGAGTCACTGCTTTCATCCAGAGGGGGAACATCAAAGTCAGGATGACAGCCTGGCAAATCCAATCTCAAGTTTTCCTGCTCATTTTGCAGGAGCTCCTTGGGTGACCTGATGAATCAAACCACAAAAACCTCCTGAGTTAAACACAGTGTCCCCAGCCACATAACATGACTGGTAGCCTGGAGGTTTTCCTTCACCCTTTCCTTATAGAGGATCTGAGGAACATGCCCAGGGGAACCTCACTCCCACAAAAGAGCTTGTACAAAATATTTGTCACCATCTTAAACACAAGAAGCAAATGAAAACATTGCAGAATTCATGAGGCATTTCTGTGTGAGCACAGCACAAAGCCCTGTAAAACTGCTGAAAGCAAATGAGGGAGAATGTAAATGCTTCATACTAAAAATGCTAAAGTTCACTCCTAAAATCGCTAACAGCAGAGTGATCCAGTATCAAGGTCTATGGATCACTCTGGCTCAGTTTTTGCCCCTGACACTTTACAGCCCTGTTGCTTTCTGGCTATTTTATTTCCTGTTGGTTTTTGCATGGCTAGTAAAACCTACCGAGGCTCCCAAGCGCTGAGCTGAGCTTCCCTGAGCCCCTGTCCATGGTGCTGGCTCCGTTCTGCCTCTGCCCTCTCCGGGGCACTGCAGTCGGTGTGCAGAGCTCACTCACACGGGCAGAGCTGCTCCATTCGTGGCTTTCCCACTTTTATCAGTGCCGGGATAAGCAGCCAGCTGTTCAAGTGGATAAACCTGCATCAGCTGGACAGACTGCCCTGCCTCATTTCCCAGAGTGCAGCCATGGTGAGACACCTGCAGCACTGCCCAGGGCCTGCATGGGCTCACTGAGGGCTGAGAGCCACCAGTGGTGCTGGTGGGGGCTGCTCCCATCTGTCTGACCTCTCCCAGGGCTCCAGAGGAGTCAGGGACTGGGGTTTGGGAAGACACCACACTTTGGGAATGCACTTCTGCTCTGAGTCCATGGGACAGTAAGGGGGACTCAGGAGAGCTCATGCCAGCAAAGCCAAGCACTCAGTGCTGGCCACACACAGCTCTGCTGTGCCCCCAGCCCCTTGTCTGTAATTAAAACAGCGCTGCTTCCCCAGCTCCTCAACACACTCAGGAAATGCCCTGGGCTGAGGCTTTCCTGCCCTGCTCCCAAATGAGGAATGGGCTGGAATGGAGGGGATGGGAGAAAACTTCCTCTGTGTTCCTCTTGTTTCTTCCCAGCATTAGCTGGAAGTTCTGAGCCCTGGAAAAAGCACAGCTCAGTAAAGGTCAAGATCTGAATGCAGATTATTCATGGACATGAATTTATCTGATGAATTATTCCAAACACATTGCTCAGCTGCTGTACTGAACACATATAGGATGTGCCTCTGCAGCTTCTCTCAACACAAAGCAGGGCTTTAAATAAGGACAGTCACTTGCTTGGAAGCATAATATTTTATTTGCCACAAATATGCTAATTCTTTAATTTTCAGTCTCTATGCCAGCTAGAAATACAACCTGAGCAGGATGAGTTTTCTTGTAGCTGATTACTAGGTAGCTTATCAAAGTTGATATATTAGATTTTAGGCCCTGATTCAATGTTTTCTTAGACTCTTATGCAATTTTGATCCCATGGTAATGGATTTTGAGTTGCTTACAAACATGTCAAGACTATCATCTGCCAGCCATGTCCCCATGCTGCTAATTATTTATGCCTACTGAGCAAATTTATTGGCAGGTTTGTCAGAAAAGGCAATATTTTTTTCTAGTTCTTTCTAAATAAATATCAAGGGGCAGGGAAGAACCAGCCATTTCAGTGTCTACACCAACCTCCTGGTATATCTCCAGGTTCCTGGACTCCAGTTTACAGGATTCAGACAATAAAAGCAAAACCAGAGACCCCTTGTCATTTAACACTTGTTAAGTTTCACCAGTCCTGCTGTTAGTGCCACATAAATCATTTTTAAAAGGTTGGTTTCTGTCACTGTGTCTCTGCTGAGCAAAAGTTCCCACTAGGAGGGACCTGGGCATCATTTTCAGTAGGATCTGGAGGTCAGGAAAATGCATTCTGTGTGCTGCAGGTAGGTCAGGTTGGAGCTAATGGAATTACACAGGAATTACAGGAATCCTGTCCGAGGAGGGAGGTGCCAGGCCTGGGTCCAGGAGGAATAAACTGCACCTCACCAAAGCCAGGGGGCTCAGGGGTGTTCCCTGGGGCTGCAGGGTGTAATTCCTGCTCAAGGGTTTCATTACACTGAGCTCAGCATCCTGCCCAGCCTGGGAAATGCCTCAGGCTGAGCTGCAGCAGGTTCAGGAGCTGGGACAGCTCTGAGAGTTCAGCTCAGGGCCACCTCTGAAATCAGCAGCTCTGGGGAATCATCCCTTCCTCAGCAAGTTATGTAAGTGTCCCCAGAGGCTTTGGGGTGTTTGTGACTCCTGTGGCACTCGGCCATGATAAAGGAGGGATGGGAAAGTTCACTATCTCCACATTTTAGAGACAAATTTGCTGTCATCCCGTGGGGTTGGTGACTGCTCTTAGATTTAGTGCTTGAGCCCAACATCAGCACAGAGAAGTTCAGGGGATAAACAAAATAGGAAAAAGTATTTTAAAACAAGTGATAAAACAGAAAAACTACTTAAAAACAAGTGCAACTCTTTGGATCTCCTGAACAGATAGGGTGCATTGTTGGGTCAGGACAAATATTCAATTTGATTCTTATCTTATCCAGACTCCAAATCTCTTTTGTTATCAGGTACTTTCCAAGACACTGTACAAGTGAGCTCTGAACTTACATTTAAAAAACACAGAAATAAGAGAGCTCTTCTGCTTCCTTCCCCAAGAATCAGCCCAGCCCAGACTCCCAACAACCTTGGGGAAGTTCAGACCCAGAAAAAGTCAGAATGAAATTCCAAAACTGCAGAAATAGTGGCAGTCTCTAAACATTACAATAATTTTTCAGACTTATCAGGGCAGATCAAAATCCAGGACTGGTCACACCAGTAGGATGGAACCCTGCTGGACAAGACTGAGAGCTTTTTGAGATCTTTGTCAAAAAATATTCAGGTATAAGGGACTTTGTTTCCCCCACATGTTCTCTTCAACATCTCATCCTACCACCTATGAAATTGCTTTTCCATTTATTCCACAAATGAGAGAAACCAAAACCAGCAATACCTTAAGCCAGACATTTTCCTTGGCCATGTCCAGTCAATGGGGCTCATTAGAACACTTTGATATAATCAGCCCTTTGAAAAACACACATTTATTAAGTGGAAGCTGATCAGAAGAAAGATTCACTTTCATATGTTCTCTTGATTTTGAAAAAAAAAGAAGGTCAGAAAAATATTTTTAAAGTTCAAATAAAAAAAGCTCAAAGCCAGATGAATTATCTTCTTAGAAATGCAGGAAAGCATTAATTTTGTTCAAGTAAACAAAATTAATTGATATGTTCCCTTTGCACTCACACCAGGGGGTGACCACAAGTGGACAGCAGGGCAGATCCTCAGGATGCTCCCCTCCAAATCTGGGTTCTTTATGAAACTATCCCTTTACTTCTCTGAGCTTTGAACAAAATGGACTTTTAAACTTAGAAAAGTAGCCTGGACTGACCAAAAGCACCTACACAAAGTCAAAAATGACCTGGGCCTTGCTACTACAAGGCAAGGTCAGGGCACAAAGTCATCACATCTTAAAAACATCCTTCCCCTGTGGCCAGAGCAGCAGCAGCTGAACAAATCTTGTGGTGGCAAAGCACACAGAGCATCCCCAAAACCTGCAGGGATACCATGGAGAACTCCAGCACAATAAAATGCTTCTCCTGCTGTAAACATGAAAGCCTGGGGCTTCCTCTCCTATATCTCAATTTCCCACTCATCTTCTTTTATACCCAGAGACAGCAAGGATTGGATCCATGGGTCTTCAAGAAGGAAAACAGGAGAAAGGAAAATATAACCCCTTCCACCTTTGTTGCTCCCAAACCTGCTCGTTATTCCCACAGTGAGTCCACTGTGTTTAGTCCCATGCCAGGAGCAAGCCAAGGCCCCTGGGATGCTGCAGGGGACTCCTGGATCTTTGCAGGCACAAATACAGACCCCCAGCTTTCCACAAAAAGGAACAAAAAGGACACACCCAACAGATTTTGGGTGCTGAGGGCTTGGAACAAAACATCATCCCTGGCAGTGGAGGTGGCTCTGAAAGCACAGACAGGTTTAACTCTCAGCAGGAGGTGTTGTGCTACACAGGGGACATGTGGGAAATAAAAGATAAACTGAAAAATGAAACTGCTTCCAACAGCATCTTTATCCAGCCGGCAGAAATCCAGCTCAGCAATGGGCTTTGTTGAATTTGTGAGAGCTGGGCAGCCCAAACCCAGGGGAGTGTACAAAAAATACTGCAAGCAGGGCATCAGCACCAGTGCCTTCACACAAGCACCTGCACTTTGTTTTTGGACAGGTAATGGGAAGGAGGAAGGAAACAAATGTGACAGAAGGAGCAGAACAGCAGAGCGAGACGGGTGACAGGAAACAATTTATAACTTACTTGAGAGTGTTTCCTGAGCTGTGCAGCTCCAGCAGCAGTGCAGGTCTGCACAGCTGCATTACACCCAGACACACAAGCACACCAACATTCCAAGCTGTTTGGAGCCACCTCCTTCATCCTGGGCTCTGGGAATGTCTCAACAAGCTGCATTCATGGTGATTTGTGCCTGTGCTCAAACACAGGAGGTGGCAAAATTCAAGTTATTATGACCAGGAAAAAAGAGGAAATGGCTGTAATTCCATGGGAAATTTTCTTACAATAAAGAAATCAATATGAGCTGAGATTCACAAGTCTTTGTGCAATATGCTAAAGGCAGAAATTAAAAAGCAAAGATTGTCCCTAGGACACACCTGCACCATTGTTCTGTGCTAACTTGAGAAAGAGACACTGGTGCTTTAGCTCAACAAGCTCTGGAGAAGTGAAACACAACGCTGCTGTTCCCCAAGGTCCTCAAAAAAAAAAACAACCCAGCACTTATATATGGGATTTGTTAGCTTGAGTGTCCCCTTGAACCACCACAGAATCATGGAATATCCTGAGCTGGGAGGGACCCCCAGGATCACCCAGCCCAGCCCTGTCCCTGCACAGACCCCAACAACCCCACCCTGGGCATCCCTGGCAGTGCTGTCCAAAGGCTCCTGGAGCTGTGGCAGCCTCGGGGCTGTGCCCATTCCCTGGGGAGCCTGGGCAGTGCCAGCACCCTCTGGGGAAGAGCCTTTCCCTGAGATCCAGCCTGACCCTCCCTGGCTGCCACACTCTCCACACTCTCCACCAAAGTCTGGGGACGAGGTGGCTCGCAGAAGCTCTGAGCCCTGTCTCAGAGCCCCACCAGCTCCCTTTGCACCCCTTTCCCTGTGTTTTGGGCTGGGTCACAGTCCATGTGCAGATCTGCTGCTTCTCCCTGCAAACCAGGATGGCAGTGCCAGTCCCTGGTGCTGATGGGGGTTCAGAGCTATTTCCCACTCTGGTGACAATTAACTGGCTGTGCTGAGTCCAGGGAGAAACTGAAAGCAGGGAGTTAAAGAGAAAAACTCAAAGGAAAAACTCTTCCCTCGCTGTGTGGCTGCATGGGAACAACATGTTAAATTTACACCCACAAAACCACGTAATAATTACCCAGGCCTTCTGTTTGCACGGTAATTACAAGGAATGGTTTAAGGAGGAGAAAGAGAGTCTCAGATACCAGCTCTGCTGGGTTTCCAGTCATTGCCTCCCTTAAATTCCTCTTCCCTCTGCGGAGAGGGGGCACTCCAGCTGTGCCTTCCCTGGCTGTGACCATGGGGACCTGCTCCAGGTCTGAGGGATGTCCCTGCCCAGGATGGGCTGGGGGAGCTCAGTGCCTCCCATCCCATCACTGACAGCAAGGACACATCACTGAGTGCCACCCCAGGGGCTGCCAAGGTGCCACCAGCTGTCCAAGCACACTTGGTGGCTCTCTCAAAAACATTGGATGCATTTTTCAAACACACCAGAATAAAGTCTCCAGTCTCTCCCATCTGCACAAGAGGAAGTTCCTCAGTTCCCTAAACCAGCTCCTGTGTGGGTTCAGCTTGGAGCAAGCACAGAGGCTGTCCCCATGGAGATGGGACTGTCCCCACCATCCTTGGTGGCAGGCAGGGAGCCTCAAATCCCCCAGGTGACCACGCTGAAATGCTTCACTTCTAACACCAATACAAACTCCCAGCCTGAGGCATTAAAATTCAATTAGCAGGGACAGCTGGATTCGGGCAAGGGTCTGACACTGAGGATCTGGGGAAGGGAGCACTGCAAGCTGTCTGGAGCTGAGGACATGGACCCAGGCCAAGGATTATTTCTATGTCTTAGGGTCCCACAGACTCTGCTCTGCCAGGCTTGGCCAGCCACACAACCAAAGCCAGGCTTGCAGCCCACAGGACACCCCTGGGGACAGCCTGGTCCTCAGTTCTGGGTTCCTGCTTTGCCACCTCCATGATTTTGGGAGGGAGCCTGGCCTCGCCATGTGGGTGACCCACATTTCAAGGGTCACACGTGGCAGTGGGACAGGAGGACAGGGGTGCCTGGGCACGTCCCTTGGCTCAGGGCTGGCTGCTGCTGGTACCCCCAGCATCCTCCAGCCCATGACCAGGTAACAGCGAGCGTGCAGGTGACAGATTTGATATTTTCTGTTGGCAATGAAATTCAATCTCACACAAATAATTGCATTTGTTTTCCCCACGGGTTCCAATCAGGTATAACCAGCTATGGAAAAAGCCAAATGCTCATCAAATTTGCTTCTCCTCTCAATTCCAATGCTGTCAGTTGTAAATTCCCCTCCTGGATGGGTGCTGTTAACTTAAACACTCAGTGTGGGCCAGTTCTCAGTGAACCAGACCAGAAACTGGGGGAACAGGTACATTTAAACACAGGAACTGTCATTTTTAAACAGCATTTCTGTTACAATAACACACAGGAAAAGCCAAGCAGCTGCAAAGCCGAGTTTGCCATAGAGCTCAATCTCCTGCTGAACCCCAGGGATTCGCGGCTGTTGAAGGGCCGGTGGAGAGTTCGTTTTTAGGCACACACGTCTTGTCCAGGCTAAAGGGACACTGGTGCCGTGTGACAGCGAGGGGACCCCGGGCTGGCAGCAGCATCACACCCAGAGCTGGGCTCGGGGCACGCAGGGACCCGCAGAACGGGTCCTGGCAGGGGATTTTGGGGGAGCGGTGCCCGGCAGGAGCCGAGCGTGGGGCTCTGTCCCCCTCTGGTGACCGCCGCTCGCAAGGACAGAGCGGAGCCCGGCCGGGACCGCGGGGACCACAGCGGGCTGAGGGAAAGGGAAACGGAGAGGGGAACAGCAGAGAATGGAGAGGAAAAGAAGAAAAAAAAATAGGGACGAAAAAATAAGAAAGAGATTTTTTTAAAAGACAAGCAAAGAGGGTAGAAACGAGACAAAAAGAGGCAAAAAAAGAGAAAATAAGAGGAAAAGGGGCAAAAAAAGAGAAAATAAGAGGAAAAGGGGCAAAAAAACGACAAAATAAGAGGAAATAGGCAAAAATCAAAGAGGAAAGGAGAAGGTAATGAGGAAGAATGAAGAAATCAGTTTCAAAAGCAGTTCCACGGCAAACTCCTCAGGCAGGGACCACCCCGAGGCTGCTCTTCCCCTTCCCCAGGGGGAGCACAGGCAGAGAAGCTGCTCCGAGCCTCAAACTCCCCACAGGAAGCAGGTGATGCTCCGCTCCTCCGGGGATAAATCATATCTGTGGGGGTTTGTACCTGCAGCAGCACCTGGAAGGGCAGTGACACTGCTCCACATGCCAAGGGTGAGCTCTGTGCCACTCCTGAGCCCAGCTATAAACGAGGAAAGGCAGGAATGTTCCCACTGAGAGCAAAACCATCCTCTGAGAGAGGTAAACCCACAGTTTTCCATAAAATAAAGTGTTATATTAGTGCTTTTTGGCCAGTCCAACTTTTAATCTACATAAACCATGCTGGAGATGGGGAGGAAGGATTTACTGAGGGGAATCCTTGTCTATGATGCAACCAGAGGGGGGAAAAAAAACCAAAAACCAAAAAAAAACCCAAAAAAAACCAATAAAACCCAAAGCAACCAAAGGCAAGAAATAAATACAAAACAAAACAAAAGCAAGCAAACAAACAAAAACAAAAAAAACCCCAAACACTATTCCAGCAGATTAATTAGGAATCCATCTAAATAGTCACCAAACTCTCTTCATTCCAACAAGGGAAAGAAAAAGTTTCAAAGTTTTGAAAGAATTTGAAGAGAATTTGGACAAGTTCCACCTTGGAAATATTGAAGCATGATAATTTTTTTGAAACTTCTGTTATATTTAAAGCTTTAGTTCTGACAAATACAGAAAGTTTAACCAAAAAAACCCAAACACCAGCTTTTTGGTCATATTATTTTAAGATAAAGATGTACTCAGTACCCATCTCCTATGTTTGGAGCTGTATTATTTGTTTCATTTGGATTTTTTAGTTTGTTTGGGGGGGTTTTGTCAACTTGAGAGAGATGATGAGAAACAAAAATGGATGGATTTGGTTAAAAATCATCTGGAAAAGAGCCCTCAGGCTTGGGGTGCTCCTGCCACTCCCAGGCAAAGCTTCTCACATGAAGAGCAGCTTTTTAGGGCAGGCACATCTCTGTGTGTGATTCTGTTTCTCACAAGCAAACTCCAAGCCATTGTAAAAGGCATTTTAGAGATAAGTGGAGAAACCAGAGGAGAATTTTCCAGGATGTTTTTGCATTCCCTGAAATCCCTGGCATTGGGGAGTTGGGCTGTATTCACACAGAGAGTAAGGAGAGAAAGTCAAAGGCCAAGCACAAAACCCTCCTGCAACCCAAGCAATCACCAGAGCCTCACCATCATCATCATCAGAGCCAGGATTTCACATGATTTAAACCATTTTTGTGGCATTAAAAGACCTCAAATAAATCCTCAGGGCTCCCAGCTCCCCTGGTATCCACTGCACCACACAGATGGGAGAGACACATGGGAAACAGGCAATTTTTCAGTTGGGTTTCTTGGGGGTTTTGCATTTGGGGTTGTAGAGTCTTGTGAAATTACACTTATCTCCTGTCCCCTTTAGCCTCTGACCTTGGGTTTGGAGGCAAGAGCCCAAGAACCAGATTTCATAATCTGATTCTTCTGCAAATGCTTCTTATTTAATTTGCCTTGAGCATTTTAGAGATGCTTAAAATGGGCAGGTTTTGGTATTGCTTTTTCACAAATGGTAAAACCATTGTACCAGGCTTGGGTACAGCCTTTGTGCAGGGAGAATGTTGATATTTGTGCCATCTCCCAGCCCTAATTGCTTTGTTAACATCATTATCCTGTCATTAAATCTGTGATTTGAAACTTTGAAACCTTCCCTTGTGTTTGAAGCCACTTTTTTTAAGGACAACCTGGAAGAGAAAGGTCTGTTTTATACCTCCACCATCTGCTTCAGCAGATCAGGAGGTTTTTCCTCCCTGGAAAGAAATCACTGTCCTGCAGAAACCCCTGAGGGCCAGCACTGCAGGGGGACAAGCGCTCCCATGGTGAGAAATGTCACCTCAGCCCCATCCCTGCCCTCTGCAGGGTCCCAGAGCTCCTCCAGGGCAGAGGCAGCAGCTCTGCAGAGCCTCAGGGAGCCGAGATCTGCTCTAGAACCGTGAGGAATAAAGCTCACAGGATCCAGTCCCAGAATCACAAAGTCTCCTGAGCTGGGAGGGACCCACAAGGAGCATCAAATCCAGCCCCCAGCCCTGCACAGCCAAACCCNCAGGCAGAGAAGCTGCTCCGAGCCTCAAACTCCCCACAGGAAGCAGGTGATGTTCTGCTCCTCCGGGGATGAATTGTGTCTGTGGGGGTTTGTACCTGCAGAGGAAATGCCAGCAGCACCTGGAAGGGCAGTGACACTGCTCCACATGCCAAGGGTGAGCTCTGTGCCACTCCTGAGCCCAGCTATAAACAAGGAAAGGCAGCAATGTNTAAAACCCAAAGCAACCAAAGGCAAGAAATAAATACAAAACAAAACAAAAGCAAGCAAACAAACAAAAACAAAAAAAACCCCAAACACTATTCCAGCAGATTAATTAGGAATCCATCTAAATAGTCACCAAACTCTCTTCATTCCAACAAGGGAAAGAAAAAGTTTCAAAGTTTTGAAAGAATTTAAAGAGAATTTGGAAAAGTTCCACCTTGGAAATATTGAAGCATGATAATTTTTTTGAAACTTCTGTTATATTTTAAGCTTTAGTTCTGACAAATACAGAAAGTTTAACCAAAAAAACCCAAACACCAGCTTTTTGGTCATATTATTTTAAGATAAAGATGTACTCAGTACCCATCTCCTATGTTTGGAGCTGTATTATTTGTTTCACTTGGGTTTTTTCGTTTGTTTGGGGGGGTTTGTCAACTTGAGAGAGATGATGAGAAACAAAAATGGATGGATTTGGTTAAAAATCATCTGGAAAAGAGCCTGAGGCTTGGGGTGCTCCTGCCACTCCCAGGCAAAGCTTGTCACATGAAGAGCAGCTTTTTAGGGCAGGCACATCTCTGTGTGTGTGATTCTGTTTCTCACTAGCAAACTCCAAGCCATTGTAAAAGGCATTTTAGAGATAAGTGGAGAAACCAGAGGAGAATTTTCCAGGATGTTTTTGCATTCCCTGAAATCCCTGGCATTGGGGAGTTTGGCTGAATTCACACAGAGAATAAGGAGGGGAAGTCAAAGGCCAAGCACAAAACCCTCCTGCAACCCAAGCAATCACCAGAGCTGAGATTTCACATGATTTAAACCATTTTTGTGGCATTAAAAGACCTCAAATAAATCCTCAGGGCTCCCAGCTCCCCTGATATCCACTGCACCACACAGATGGGAGAGACACATGGGAAACAGGCAATTTTTCAGTTGGGTTTCTTGGCGGTTTTGCATTTGGGGTTGCAGAGTCTTGTGAAATTACACTGATCCCCTGTCCCCTTTAGCCTCACCTTGGGTTTGGAGGCAAGAGTCCAAGAACCAGACTCCCTAATCTGATTCTTCTGCAAATGCTTCATATTTAATTTGCCTTGAGCATTTTAGAGATGCTTAAAACGGGCAGGTTTTGGTATTGCTTTTTCACAAATGGTAAAACCATTGTACCAGGCTTGGGTACAGCCTTTGTGCAGGGAGAATGTTGATATTTGTGCCATCTCCCAGCCCTAATTGCTTTGTTAACATCATTATCCTGTCATTAAATCTGTGATTTGAAACTTTGAAACCTTCCCTTGTGTTTGAAGCCATTTTTTTAAGGACAACCTGGAAGAGAAAGGTCTGTTTTATACCTCCACCATCTGCTTCAGCAGATCAGGAGGTTTCTCCTCCCTGGAAAGAAATCACTGTCCTGCAGAAAGCACTGAGAGCCAGCACTGCAGGGGGACAAGGGCTCCCATGGTGAGAAATGTCACCTCAGCCCCATCCCTGCCCTCTGCAGGGTCCCAGAGCTCCCCCAGGCCAGAGGCAGCAGCTCTGCAGAGCCTCAGGGAGCCGAGATCTGCTCTAGAACCGTGAGGAATAAAGCTCACAGGATCCAGTCCCAGAATCACCAAGTCTCCTGAGCTGGGAGGGACCCACAAGGAGCATCAAATCCAACCCCCAGCCCTGCACAGCCAAACCCCAGCGCTGTGTTGCAAGGATTTGGGCATTCCCAGCCCAAGGGTTGTGGCTGGCAGTAAGGAGGTGCTAGATTAGCTCCATCCATTCACACAAAACCTCAGCAATCAGCCCTTTCCCATCCTTACCGATTTCCCCCCACTCCTCTGTTCACAGCAGTGTTTGTTTGCTTTTTGTGTCGTCTGGTGGTGTCCTCTAGTGGCTCCTTCCCGCACCACAAACACCTCCTTCCCTGGCTAAAGTTCTGTCAGCTGCGTTGTAAAAGCATTTGGGGGGAGGAAAATCCCAAATTCTGACAGGACTCAAAGGAACAGCAAAATAAATTACATTCTTCCCCTTCATTTGTGTGTTTAAAAGTCACAGCAAAGTTCACCCTGTCCTAATATTTAAGAAAAGTTATGAAAGGTAACAAACAGCAGCATGACTCAATATTTTTGAAGTGATGGCTTTCTATAAATAAGGGGGAAAAAATCAGAGATGGCCAGTAGAACTATTAATTAAAATATGAAAGCAGATAAATAATGAATAGTGGTGCCATGTATTCATTAGGATTCTACAAATGAAAAATCTCTCTCCTGGTTATTCCTTTGATGAATCTAGCCCAAATATACTTGAACTGCAACATGAAAAATTCAGGCTGCTCATATTTCACTCTGTATCAGCCAGCCTCACATCCCCACAGCTCAAAGCCAACAACTGCAAGTGTCTAATCCCAGTACTGAGCTTTTCCTCTGGCCTTGGACTGAATCTGGTTTAAAGACTATCCCTAACAGGATTATGGAATTAGAGAAGAGTTGGGATTGGGAGGGACCCAAAGCTCATCCAGTGCCACCCCTGCCATGGGCAGGGACACCTCCCACTGTCCCAGGCTGCTCCAAGCCCTGTCCAGCCTGGCCTTGGGCACTGCCAGGGATCCAGGGGCAGCCACAGCTGCTCTGGGCACCCTGTGCCAGGGCCTGCCCACCCTCACAGGGGAGGATTTTTCCCTAAATACAACAATCTGTGCTCAGCACAGCCCCATCTGTGGACAAGAGGTATTTTAGGGCTCTGTGAAGCCAAGGAAGGATGTAGAAGCAAGGATGGGAATCACTGTGGGAAGGAAAGTGAGGAGAGGGCTGCAGGCTCGTGTCTCCCAGGTAAATCTGCATTTGTGCAAGGCAGATTAAAGAAAGGAAATAAAGGGCCCACATGCTGTGTTATATAAGTATATTTAAAATACATCAGATGTATTTTAAATATACATTTTTATAATTTTAATAAAATTATTTTAACAAAATGCAGAGGTATAGATGTGTAGCACACTACTGTGGATTTTTTGTTAAAATGGTTTCTAAAAGCACCTGAGCCCATCCTGAAGAACCAGAACCCAGCATACCACTGAACCACTGAAATGCCATCAGGGGCCCTGAGACACCTCAACACCAAAAATCCAAACCCAAGACAACAATAACAGAAAGCCAAAGCCAAAAAAAAAAAAAAAAAACCCCCAAAACCCACAAAAAAAAAAAAAAAAAACCCCCAAAACCCACAAAAAAAAAAAAAAAAAAAACAAAACCACAAAAAAAAACCAAAACCCCCCCCCCCACATACACTCACAAAACCAAAACAAAACAAAAAACTCAAAAAAAGACAAAACCACCCCAACCTCAAACCACCTTCCATGTCACTAATCTAAAATTCAAAGGTCTCCAATGCACAGTGACTTGTTCACCCCAGTGCTGATTATTGTCACGTGCTGCTCCTCCCACCCCACCTGTGGGTTCAGGGTGGTCCCAGGGGAGGAGGAGGACAAAGGGTCACCAAAGCTTCCTGCCACAGCCTGGGCCTGCCTCAGCCCAGAAACCCTCCCTGCTCACACAGAAAAGGTTTCCTCTAAACATTCCAGTGGGGTTGCTGCAGTGTACCAGCCGTTGTTAATAAAAGACACGCTTCCCCCTGGGCTTTGTCAGCTCTGCACTTCAAAGCTCATTTTACACACAGGCCAACGCTGGATTTTAAGAAGTGAATGTTAACATGAGCTCTTTAGTCAGTTGAATAAAAGCATCAGGAAACTCCCTCCCCTCTCCTATCAAATTAAAAAAAAATATATAAAAAGCCCCAGCAATCTCTTGGCAGCCTCTGATGGATTTGACAGGGACACACCTTTGTAGGGTGGATATAAATCCCAAGTTCTGTGCATGGGATTTTTTCCCTCTGCAAAATAAAAAAAAAAAATTATACCAACTGTCACAGACCAAGGAATAAGGATTAATAACCAACATTCCCAAGGGATATTTGATGGCCTCAGCTCTTGCTATTAAACACAGGTTGGTACTGATGGAGGCTGAGAATTGCCTCAGACAGGTGAGAATGCAGCCCAGGCAGGTGATGCCCATTTCCTGGTGGGTTTTTATCTCACACCTCTCACTCAGCCCACTCTGCAGAGGCCAATGTTTCACTCTCCTCTCCACCACCAAGCCAACAATTACCCTTAAAGCCATGAAATCAAAAAAGAATTAAAATAAAATATATATTACCACTAGTGATTTGGACAGTTAATTGCAGTTAATTAAGCTTATATTTACCGCAATTACTGAATAATTTATATCACCATGGAGGTGACAGAAACTGCATAAAGAAATGAGAATGATTTAAAATTATTTTAAGTGCTTGGAATGTCTGAGAAGCATTTTGCAAGATACATTGAAAGATTCTAAATTTAATTATAACACTAAGTTACTCTCTGTTTGGGCTAATACTTTTCCTAGCAATTAGACAGCAGTTGATGATGCAATTTCACTTGCACATAAAACTTTTGTGCAAGCAATATAATTTTTTATTAAAAAATAATCAGAAGACATAATATGTGTGAAATTGTTAGATTAATTTTTTTCTATCATTTTCCCCAGACACACTTTGTAACTCCAGGGCAGGTCTCTGCATAACAAACAGGTAGGGTGAAGTAGGCAAAAAGGGAGGGAAAAGAGTCAAGACAAGCAATTAATGCATGGTAACTCTGCTCAGAAAGGATTATCCCAGCCTCCATCAGAGGAGTCTGTGGTTACTGGGAGTTTTAAATGAAGAACAATATCACCAATGAGAGTAAGAAGATTAAAAGTCAAAAAGCCACAATAAAAAATTTTAATGACATTTCGTTTGTTTTCCAAACCTCATGATTTAAAGATTTGATTCAGTGGCTTGTGGGGAAGGTTGCTTTCTGTTTCTTTGGTTTCCTACTTTATTTCCTGAGCTGGCAGCAACTTTGGAGCAGCAACCAAAACCCCTTTGGAAAGATTGACTTTGGACTTGGCCAGGGCCAGGTTTCCTCCCTCAGACATCCAAGAATCTGCCCTGGGAATCAAACTGATCCAGCCAAGCCAGGCTGGGGCCTGGGACAAGAAAGGCAGAGGTGGCATTTGAGGCAAGATCCAAAGGAAGCAGCTTTCCAATCCCCCTGAAGCTGGAATATTCTATCCAAGAGCAGCCAGGCTGTGCCAGCCCTGCCTCCCACTCTTTTTGCTTTTGCTTTCCCACTTGGACCAGATTTCCAGCTGGGCTGGTGGGCCAGGCTGCCCAGCCTGTCCAAATGCCAGTCAGCTCTGAAAAGGCTCATTCAGACAATTAACAACAGCTAGAATGTGAATAGTTAAGATTTATCAGTGGATCAGGAAAAAGCAGATGAAAAAATCCCCAAAGACCACAGCATCACTCACCACTAATAAATGCTTCTCTCTAGAAAATGTAAATCTAATGCAAAGAAGCATTCATTACCATCCATCATGGTGCTCCTGCAGCATCCCTCCCTGCTGTACCCTGGGACTGCAGGGTCCTGGAGATGCAGCAGTCTATCACTTCTTTTGAAATGAGAAAATTCTCCTTAAATCTTTATCCCACACTGGCTCCTCCTGCTCCTCTACAGCAGCTGCATCCCCACTAAATTCCCTCACACTGCTGCTCTTGACTTCCACGACCAGGAGAGAGCTTCAGGACCACACAGCCAAAGGCTGGGATCTTCAGGGGACTCTGACAGCCTCGAGTCTATTTTACTGAAAGATGCAAGGTGTTATAAAATATTTAAGCAGCCATTTAGCCACTGAAGCTCAGGGGATGCCATCAGCTTCAGTGGTGGAGCCTGGAAGCCAACAGCAGGCTCCTGTCCAGAAGTGCCTCAGGCTTGCAGCCCCCTGGGTGATTGCAGCATCCCCACACTGCAGGTGCAGGCAGCCCTTCCCCAGGATCCATCAGCTGCAGACCCTCCCCAGCTGCCCTGGGGATGCAAACCCCACACTGAGCCTGCACACACCATCAGAGCATCCCTTGGCAGCTCCAGTTTGCTAATGAGGCATTGCTCAGCCACTGGTTTGGCAGTTGTGGTGCTGGGCAGGTTCTGCACCTGCTGACACGAGCATCCCTGCTCTGCAATTCCTGGGGAACAGACAGCAGTGGGACCAATTCTGGTCACTCCTGTTCACTGCAATTTACAGGTTTCAATATTTATTTGATTGAGGGGTTATTGTGGTTCTAGAATGGCAATGCTCAAGGAAAAAAAATACGTTGATTGATCAGAAGAAAAAGAACCCTAGCATTTTAAATTCTAGCTATTAAACAGAACACATAGATTCCCATGTCTTCTCACAATATACTCATAAATATGCTGCAACATACTTGGAAATAGGCAGCTGTTTTTACCATGGTTAATGGCCAACACTCAGGTTGTTAAAGAGTAGAAGAGGAGCAGCCAAACACCCTGACCCCTGTGCCCTGCAGCAATTATTTCTTTCCCCTTCCTGCCCAGAGATGTGACCAGCCAAAAAGCCAGGGAACTCTGGTAGGGAGCAGATCCAATGGGTAACGAGGATGGAAGCATTGACAGAATGCTCAGAAATTGTGCTGGCAGAAGTGCCTGGAGGCACAGGGCAGGTATGGAGCAGCTGAGGTGGATTTACAAGGAAACACTGAACTGTGAGGGGAATCAGGCAGAGGACAGTGAACATGAACACGAGGCCAAGTGGAAGGGCAATGCAGGGCTTTGGGGGAATGGCCTGGGAGCAGAGAGAGGTAGAAAAGTGCAGAGAACCAGAAGGAAATGAAACAGAGCAGGATGTGCAGAGCACGGAGATGAAATGAGCCAGCTGTGCCCTCCACAGGCACCAGGTGAGCTGCAACAGCCAGGGTGAGACCAGACTGACAGCAGGGACCTGATGGTGGGGCCAAACCCAGGATTGAACAGGGCACCAGCCCCCTTGGATACACAGCTTCAGCATTCCTCACTGGAAGGGTGGTCAGGCACTGCAACAGGCTGCCAGGGAGGTGTCCAAGGAAAAGCTGGATGTGGCATGCAGTGCTCTGGTTTAGCTGACAAGGCGGGGATCAGTCACAGGTTGGGCCTGGTGATCCTGCAGGTCTTTTCCAGCTGAATAACTCTGTGATTCTGTAACTGTAGTGCAATGCACCTCAAGTTATACCCCCAACTAAACCCCAGCAGCTTCACTTGCTGCCTGCAGGGAAAAGCCCAGTGCAAAGAGCAGCCAGAGCACACTCAGAGCCCAGGCTGCAGCACGTGCTCCAAGGCAATGTCCCTGATGGAGATGGAGACCCGAGAGTCTGCTCAAGATGTGTCCTGGTTTGGACAGACAGGTGTCTGCTGAGGAAGGCAGGAGCCTCCCTTGAAATGGAGAACATCAACCCCCTCCCTCTGAATTATTATCAATTTGAAATTAAGGGGCTCTCAAGCAAAGATATGGGAATAGGAATAGTTCTTTACTAAGAAAATTAAAACAAAAATGTAGCAGTAAAAAGCCAAAACAAAGCACTGACAGAGTCAGAGTACAACTTTGTTGATCAGGGTGTTGGTAGCAGTCCAGTTAAGTCCTCCTGCAGTGACAGATGTGGTTCTGTTGGAGCAGAGATGGTGCTGTAGAAAGGTGAAGTTTCCTTCTGATGGTCCAGTGGTGATGAGATGGGTCTGGTCTCCTCTGGGAAATCCAGTGAAAACCAGCTGCTTCTGGTGTTTGAAATCTCAGGTTTTACCCAGGTGGGAATGCTGAGCTTCTCCCCTGGGTGGAGCCTCTCCCAGTGGGATGATGGAATTTTATCAGGCCTGCAGTGAACTTCAATGGCCCAGTAACAGCAGAGATCCCCTGGAGGGAGGATGGGTGGTGGAAGAAACAAAGAACACTGCCCCAGCTGGTTTAACAGCTGGCAATAGGGTACACACTGCTGGGTACATCTGGCATTGCAACCTCAGACAAGATGGGAGTTTGAGATTCTGGGATTAAACCAGGACTGCCCTCCAAAAGTGACTGTGCTATTTACAGATGGAACATCAAAACCACAAGCACCATTTCCTTTATTTACCCACCCAGCAGCATTTGGGGTGAGCTGACACCCCACTACAATCAGGCAGTTGCTTCTCCTCTGTTTCCTTGTGGGAGGTTTTCCTGCACCATTTTGTTATGGAAGCCAAATACTTTTGCTTTTTCAAACACAACAAAACCCCAGGGGCTGTACAGAGAGCAAGAGGATCCAATGAACTCTTGAAATTAAGTGTGGGAACGACCTGAACAGCAGCTGGGAGCACTGGCAACAGAAAACATTTGCAGGCAAAGGAGTGATGAGACAGGCAGTTTAAATGATTCCAACCTTATCTGAATGAAGGTCTGAGGAAGAGTTAGGAGAACTTATTCTAACAAATTGGAACAGATTGCCAAGGGATGCAGTAGCTTTTCCATCATTTCCTATCTTTCAAAGAAGATTGAATTTTATAGACACATACACACATTTTCATTCCAGGTCAACCAGAAGTTTTTGGGGTGGATACGTCAGTGACTGAAATCCCATGACTTGTGTTAGTCCAGAAGTTAGCCTGGGTTATTACATTAATCTCCCTGCTTCTCTTAAAAACCTATGGCTGAACTGATAACTTCATGTGGAATAGGAAAAAAAAACCTTCATTTAAATTATAACAGCAATTCAGCCTATGAATGTACTGAAATCCATGGCAAAACTATTTTCCATTAAATAATAATATACAAGCACTGAAGGTTAGATAGTATTTGGTTGCAACTGTAAATAAATTGTGGGATGCTATATCACAATTTTAAACATCCACTATTTTTAGGTGATAAAGAACATGAGCCAAACAAGAACCTGAAATCCCCCAAATCCTAGAGACAACACAGAGATTTTCTACAGTGAATTCCTGTGAAAAAAATAGTGCCTATTTTAATTAGGGAAAAAAGTTTCCTGACACAAAACCAGTTCTAGAGGCTGAAGAGTTCCAAGAACATTTTTCACATTTGCCCACTTTGAACCTGTTACATCAGAATTTTGAAGTTTCCTGTGAGCTTTAGGGAACTGTGGCTGGCTCTGGTGCACATCAGCACATGGGTCACCTTGAATCCTGAGCAGTTCCACAGAGCATAAAATTTAACAGACCCACAGAATATGAGGGCAGGGGCCATAAATATAAAAATGAACAAGGGGAGCACTCTGTCATGAAACAGGGATCAAGGAACAAGCTGGAAAGCTGGTGTGGGATCAGGAAGCTGTCACAGTAATTGAGGTAATTAGGGAGCTGTGGTGATGAGTGTGCTGGCTCCCTCTGCCTGAGCTCATGGGCCACGCTGCCCTGGGGCTGCACAATCCTTCTCTGCCTCGTGTCCACACTTGTGTTTCTGCACCCAGGAGCTGCAGTTTATGGCTGCAGAAAAGCTCAGGCTGCCACCAAGATTCCAGAGCAAATCCCATTTTATTAACAAACATCTACACACCTCAGCCTGCCCTGTGCTGCCCAGGTTTGGCTGGGAAGTCTGGCATCAGAGAGTCAGTAGGTGAGGCATGTTTGATTATCTGGAGTTCTTCTGGTGCCTGAGCAGTTCAAAATCTGAGTTGTGTGGGAAATGCAGCCCCGTGTTCAGTGAGATGAAGTCTCAGCTCTCCACAATGAGCCCTGACCCCACAGCACTGGGGAGCTGCTCCATCACCTGTGGGACACGACATGGCACAGCCTGAGCCAGCAAGGAGCTGCACAAAGGGACAGGACTGGGGGCAGGAACATCAGACTGGGAGACAAAATCCCACAGGGACTGACAGGATACAAAAACCTGCTTGAAAACAGAGGCATGCCCAGGCTGGGAACCACAGGACAGCAAACAGTAGGAAAACATGAGGTAACAATGGGCAAAGAGTGTGAGGTGGTGGTAAGGAGGGGGATTTTAGCCTCTGTTTGGAAAGATGAAGGGTCTTTAGATGAGATCCCAGTAGTCAGATCACATGAGGAGGGAAAAGTGAAGAATATTACCCAGGAGAGCTTCAGTGGTTGATTCACAATCTCCTGTACTCTACTGAATGTCTCTTCTACTGCTAACCTAAACAACCCTCTTCCAGAGTGAGGAAAAAAATTCTATTTCTTCTTATTTTCCAAATGGTAAATCAGGATGTTTAATCAAAATATTCATTTGGCAGTCCAAATAAAGCTCTGAGCATCTTTTCAGAGGAAATTAGGAGATCTCAGAAAGCTGCAGCTGGCCCAAGAGACTCCTCTATCACGAGCCAGTTTCCCAGGCTCCTGTCAAGGAGATACCACTAAGATTTCCTAACTCCCAGACCATGTAAGAGCAAGAGCTGAAAACATCTTTTCCTCATTTACTGTGTGAAAAAGCAGCCTCTGAAGAAGACACTGTGCTCTCTTGGTGCATGAGCTTTCCTTTCTGCCATAACAATTTCCTGTGCCACGTTTAACACATGGCTTTGTTCTGCAGAGCATATCTTTAGGATATGTGAGTGGAATTCGGGGCTCACCCCATGGAAAGCAAAGCCCTGTCAGTGGAAGGCAGAGGGGAAATGCTCACACTGCAATGAGTTTTATCAGTATGAAGAGCAACAATAGCATCCCTTGTAATCCAAGCCCCTCACAGCAACACCCACCCACTTCCCAGCACCAAGGTGGGCAGTGCTGTTACTGGACTCAGGGGCTGGAAGGACTTTTCCAAGCCCAAAAATCCTAGAGAGGAACAGGAGAATCAACTCTGTCTCTTCCTTTAGGGAAAAGCCCTCCCTTCCTCCTTGGTACTGCACACTGCTCTCTCACACTCTGAAATTATTCTCTGTACCTCACACTGCCTTCCCAATTTTATAAGTATAAAACATTGTATATTAAATTCATTTTTAAAATGAATGTATTTATTTTTCATCCACAATATGTGTATAGACATTAGAACCACACTTCCCTGGAACTGTGAAACTCCTGCTGTGGCCACCCAATATCCCAGATGTTTTCTCCACGTTTCCCTTACACAGAGCCAAGGCTGGGCTCCACCTCAGGATGAGACACTTCAGGGAAAGGTGTTTTATGTTTCAGGGGCAGTCTCTGAACAAGTGCCAGCAGCCAGCAGCTACAGGGCCACTCCACAGTGATGCTGCACCTGCCAGGGCTATAAACCTGCAGACAGGGTTTACTCTGAAATAAATAAATAAAATAAAAAACAACCACAAAACAAAACCAACATCAGAAGAAGGAAGCAGGCTGAATGTGTGGTGTATTTTACAACACTCAGGGAGAATGAGGAGAGATAATAAATCTGGGAGCTAGTAGCCACAGCAACAAATTGCATTTCTCCTCTGGATGGCTTTTCCCGTCCAATCACCAGCAATTACTGGGCACCTTAGGGTAATGCAACAAAGTTTATGTTGCTTCTATGGTAAAGTTCTTTTCCCAAGACTAATTTATTCCGTGTCTGCCAGGTGCTGATTCATTGCAGCACGTTACTGGGGGCCTGACCATGACAGCCATGGAAAACACACAGAGAAAAGCCCTGGACACAGCTCCTCCTGCTCTGTTGGTTGAGATTTTTCTGATACCAATTAAATCCCAGCACACTGAGCTTGGCAGTGATGTCATCCCTGGCTCCTAGAAACGGGAAAGGAAGCAAAGATAAAAGAGTCTGGGGGATGCACCTGGGGGTGAAAGCAAATGTAGGTTCCTACCTGACAACATCAGTCTAATAAAGGCTGAGAAACCAGGCGTGTGCTGCTTGAACAAATTAACAATGAAGGGATAGCTGTGCTTCTTTCTGCTCTTCAAAGGCTGCCTCCAAACCACTCCACATTCTCTGTGCACCACTGCACTCTTTAAAGAGGGGCTAGGAATCTGTTTGCCACAGCTTTTATCCAAAGGAGCTTTGTGAAGAGCTGCTGTTGATGTGCTCTCAGAACATCCATGTGGATACATCACAGTCACACATCTCCACAGGCTGGCAGAGAGCTCAGCACTGGCCAAGGTGCAGCACATGCTGCTCTGTCCTGGGGCATGGCACAGCCCCTGGAGCACCTTCCCTGCCCTTTGAAAGGGCTGCAAAGCAGAAGGACAGAGCCAGGACTAAACCACACATGGCAGAGCAGACCATTCCCACTCTGATGTGACCCAGCAGTTGGATTTTAATCACGTTTGCTTTTGCTACCTTTTAGGCCTTCAAGACTTTCTGTTTTCCTGCAGGGGCCAAGCTCCCAGCCAGACCCAACTCTGTGACAGCACACTGCAAGCAGGTGCATTTATCTGGCTGCTGGGGAAATCCTGCTGCTCAAAAAGAAGATTTATTGCCCCAAAACCAAGTCCCTCCAAGCCAGCACAGCTTCCAGCACGCTCTCAGCAGGCAGGGGCAGCCCTGCAGGCTGCCAGGAAGGCTATGAATTGCAAAACAAGAAGGCAGCAGTGGTGCAGAGAGCCATCTCCACACCGCGGCTCGTGATGGGAGTTGACAGAAGGGATTGTCTGGTTTCCTAAATATTTTGCAGGGAAGCAGAGAGTTCATCTCTGTGTGCACCAGGATATGAATTGCAAGCAGGATGAAGAATTTTGTGCTCACATTCAGCAGCAATCATGTCCTGTCAGGAACTGCAGGGACAGCAGAACAGCAGTGGCTGGGTGGGACACAGCCACACCAGCATCACCCCTGACAGCCTGACATGGGACTGTATTTTCTATAAACACATTCTCATGACTTCATATGAATCCTGGACAGCACCTCTCTCATCCTCTCATGATCTCTAAAGGTGTGTGGAGCTGGCAGTGTCCATCCATCCCTGCCCAGGGAGGCCACTGGCTCCTCTGACCACCTGCAGGTGCCCTTATTGCTGACACACACCTTGGCTCCACCAAACACAGCTTCACCTGGCTTTCAAAAATCCCTTTCTGTGCCAGGACTGGCAGAATGGATCTCTCCTTTTTGTTGCCTTTTATTACAAAGGCTTATTTTCATGCTGTATTTGCCAAACACTGTGGTTCCTCCAGGGAAAAATGGGACACTGTCCTCGATCAGGGTCCTGGAAATACACCCAGCACACCAATACAAAGCACAAAGGAAACACAGAATTCTCTTCCCCATCTGAACAGGCTCTTCAAGCTACCAGCACCCAGGTAATATTTTTCTGCCAAAGTTTGCTACCTCTCTCTCTCCCCCAAAATTTTTATCCTGCATTAATCTACTCCCAAAGCACCCCACCCTGCTGCTGCTGAAATTAATAGTTTTTACCTTTATGTTCAGTGGGATGAAAATTAAGCCCTGAAAAAGCCAGGCAATCCCACTGCAGTCCGTGTTCATGTATGGAATGCTGCAAGCTGGATTTAAAAGGACCTTCCATTTATCTTTGTGCTGCCTGGGCTCCATCTGCATATAATTGCTTATGTCTACAGAGGCTGCAATGCTCATCAGAGGCTGAGTTCTTACCCACAGCAGCTCTCCCTTGCAGCTAGCAGGAAATTCTCATTGCTTTGCAATCCATACACAGCAATTTGCCATTTAATAATTCAAATTGTAACACAATATTTGATGGAAAATAGTCATTATGGATTTATAACACAAAGCAGGTAGCTGGAGTACACAGATTTCAATGTTTCAGGAAATGGGTGCTATTTTCAAACAGTGCTAATCCTATAACAAAAAAAAAAAATCCATAGTATTATCCATAATCTCTTATTGCTGCCTGCATCTATGGGGTTTTGTTGATTCCCTCCCCTTCTTTTTAATGCTCAAACAACTGAGTTATAGCAGAACATTTTTCTACACTATGAAGCTTATTTACATACTGTAAATAACTGTGAATGCAATAAAATTGTGGTACAAATAACATGAAATAATGCCTCAATTTGCAGTTGTTTTACATCAGCAGAGTTTATGGCAGTGTTTACTGTAGACTTCGGAACAAACAAATAAATAAATTAAAAAAGACAAAGGGAAAGAATAAAACTTCTCTATCCCCCACACCCCAGACAGCCACTGAGCAGCACTGAAGTCACTCATGGCTTAAATAATATTAAAAATCAGAGACATCATATGAACCTTCCCAGTAATTTTAGGGAGCCTACAAGAAAGAAGGAGAAAGACAATTTGCAAGGAGTAAATTGTCCTGGAGTGACAGGAGAAGGGGAAATGGATTCAAAGTGACAAACAGCAGGTTTAGACTGGATATTAGGAAGAAATTCTTCCTTGTGAGGGTGCAGAATGCCCAGAGAAGCTGTGGCTGCCCCTGGATCCCTGGCAGTGTCCAAGGCCAGGTTGGACAGGGCTTGGAGCAGCCTGGGACAGTGGGAGGTGTCCCTGCACAGGGGATGATGATGTCTTTAAGGTCCCTTCCAACCCAGGAACTTCCTGGAGCAGGCAGGTCAGGAGAAAGTTTTGTCCAAACTCTCTTTTCTTCCTGGTACTTCAGAGAGCCAGAACAGAGCCTTGAAACGATGGAGTGCAATTTTCTCCTGCCTTTAAGCACACACAGAGATGTAAATAGTCGTTTCCAAGAGCTTGAAACCCCAGGGAAGCAGATAATAAGCAATTACTCTAACCAGATAGCACTGCTGTCTAAAAATTAATTTCTGTGCTAACATCCCACCCCTAAAGTTTTAAACTTCAAAGCAGAGCATCTTCTGAGAGGAGATACAAAGGTGTACAATTATGTTTCCTAGACTCCTGTCTCTGTCTGCTCTGCTGGGACACTTAATCTGCCCACTGGGACAGAGGCAGCCCACGAGAGCCCATCCCACACATTCCCTGGGCACATGTTCCTCCAGACAGGAGCTGCTGCTGCAGTCTCAGGCACTGCACTGATCGAACAAATTGATCCTGTCACTGCAGCATTCCTGACGTGCTTGTTCCCACTACAGATTCCCTTCCTTCTCTCTGCCACTGTTTACAAGTCAATTTGTTTTTATTCAAGAGGACCATTCTCCTCAAGATCTGCTCAGGCTCTGAGCTGTGTAGCATCCTCAGAAACCACTGAAATGGGACAATGGAGGCAGGAAAGTTGGAGGAGTCAGGAACAGCCCCACAGGACCTGGATGCTCCAAGCAGCTCCTCTGCTCCCAAAGCAGAAGTGCCAGAGCTGACACCAGTGCTGAAGGGCTGCTGGCCCACAGGGAGAGNGCCTGAGCAGCTCCTCTGCTCCCAAAGCTGAGGGCTCAGGCAGAAGTGCCAGAGCTGACTCCATTGCTGCAGGGCTGCTGGCCCACAGGGAGAGGCCTCCTGGCTGCACAACATGAAGGGTCTTCCTGCCCCTTTCCCTGAATTCAGAGGTGGCTTCCATAGGAGTGCCATCAGCTCTTAATGGTGAATGTGACAGAACCACTGGAGGGTTGGGGTTGGAAGGGACCCCAAAGCTCATCCTGTTCCACCTCCTGCCATGGCAGGGACACCTCCCACCATCCCAGGGTGCTCCAAGCCCTGTCCAGCCTGGCCTTGAACGATTCCAGCAATCCAGGGACAGCCACAGCTTCTCGGGGCAACCTCCCTCCTCTAATATTCCTCAGGAAAAGAGGAGCAGTTCTAGGGTTTCATGTACTCTTTTAATTTCATCCTATTTAACCATGAAGGACAATCAAAACAACTGAAGACAAATAAACCATTTTTAGCAGCAGGACATTGGGTTTACAGGACTATTAGTTGGGTGTTATTTATAATAAACAGTCCTATCCTGGTCTTACATCTGAGGTACTCTGAGACATCTACAGATGTACCTAAATAACCATCCCAGGCATCCTGAGACACTTTTATCATTTATTTGCTGACATTTTCTGACAGCAAAATACCAAAAACAAATATTGGGTATCTACACATGGATTTAGTGTCTGCCTTAATAAATCCTTACATTTGGAAACTTGTTCCACAATTACTCTGTACTCCTTAAAACAAAGAAATTGAAAGGGATTTGTAGGGATTCAGTGAATATACTTTGAAAAATATCTATTAATTTGCAAGACACTGGGACAAACCTCCACCCCAGATCCTCTCCCAAAGCCCACCCTGTTGCTCTGTTCCCTGCTCCTGAACATTCACCACTGAGTGCTAACTGGAAACTGCATTAGCAATAAACTTCAGCCCTGAGATCTCATTTTTTATGTCATTTGCCAAACATTCCCTTGTAATTTTTTTTCCTGCGGCTCAGGATGTTTCCTGCTCTTTATTTCAATTAATGGTGTCATGGTCAGTATATTCTCCCCACAAACTCCTAAATTAACGACCACACTCCTCCTTCCATTTTTCATTCACAGAAGGGAAGAAAAAATAAGCCCAGCAATCTGATGCACTTAACTCTTTATGATTTCAAATAAAAGGCAGAAAAATGATTGTAATGTTTCAGCAGTCCCACCATTTAGCCAAAAAGCACACTGTACATCTTAGTTATGTCATGTTTTATTCCTCAGCCTCTGAAGATGCTGCAGAGTGATGCATGCAGGATAAAAGAAAAAAACAATATAAAAAATGAGAAACCAGCAACAACTTGAAGCCAGGGATTTTTCTGTTGCTTAACACCTCCACAAATAACCTTCTTCTTTTCCCTCCTTTTAAAAACAAAGGTGCAACACGGGGAAATAAAGAATGCCATCTGAAGCTTTTATTTCCAAGTCTGTAGGAGCAGTAGTTTTTCATCCCTGGCTCTCTCTGTTCCAATCCTGTCACGTCCTGTCCCTGCTGGCCCCGGGGCACTGACTGACAGGGCTCTGCCTGCATTCCCTCCACGCTGCAGAGCAGCTGAGACCTTGCCCCAGACAAGCAGGCTGCAGGCAATCTCCCCTCAACACCCTCCCTGTTCAATATTTACAGATCTCTCCCTTCATGATTGGACCACCAAGAGCAGAAAACTCTCCATCAGGCAATTTCACATTCCTCCAGAGATCCCTTTGGAATTCCTGATGTCCCTTGGCACCTTCTCCACCAGCACCAGCTCCACGAGGTGCCAAAGGAGGCTTCACAACAGCTTCCAGGGAACAGGAGCAAATATTTTTCCCAGAGCTGAGAGATTCATTATGCATTAAAATATTTTTAATTATGCCCCTTTCACAGCCCCACCAGTGGCACAGAGCTCCTGGTGTCCTCTCGTGGATGCTTTGCCTGTAACAGGAGCAACTGGGAGCAGAAAGAACTCTCAGGTCAATCTTTTATTGCAGACAAACACATTATGTACACCCTTTAATAAATGTTATCAATCCTGCCTGGAAAAACTCGTTAGGTTAATGTGGTGCTATTTTTAATAAAGCTCAGAGAGCTTGCATTTAACAGCAATTATGCTGTATAAACATGAAACAACTCTAAAATTATAGAAGCCAGAGCTTGGTGTCAACTGAAATTCACAGCCCCAAATCTCATCCACGGGGCTCAGGATGATTTTTTGGTTCTGCAGTTACAGCCCCACCTTTCTCAGCAGTGATTCCACACTCTCAGAGGGGTCAGATCTGCTCCTGGGGGAAGGGTTTGACCTCACAGCTTGTTCTGCACTGACTCCCTGAAGCTCCAAAACTCAGATGGGAGCCATTCCCACACATCCCCACTCCAGAGCTCAAAATGAAACCACATCGTGCCCATCAGGGTCAACTACTGAGGCTCTTGACTCAAAAATAGTTAAAAATCAGTAAAGCTTCCTCTTCAATAAGAATTTATGGATAAGCTGGAAAGAAGTTAATTTAAGCTGTGAAGCACTCTTTGTGGCAAGGTGTCTTGAGGGGCTGGTTAACTTCTGCACACACTCTGGGAATTTCACCTCTATCCAAACACCATAAAAGGAGTCATCCAGATGGAGGAGAGTTCACAGCCTCAACAAAGAGCTCTGAATGAAGAAAATGGAGATTTTTTTATTGTCCTTCCTGTGAGCACTTCTTTTCAGAAACTGCTGTATATAAATCAAACTGGAACTCCAGAGTTCAGACTCTATCCTGGCTTCCAGCAGCAGAAAACAAACCCTAGAACAGTTGGAGGGTTAAGTGATCTTTAAAGCCTTTTTACTCCAGTGCTCCTAATTGTAATGAGATTCAGCATCTTCAGGCAGATTTGGTTTTTTAGTGTCCCAGCCTGGAAAGAAGAGACCAACAGGCACTTCCCTGAACAACTGATAGGAAACAAGCAGAAC
This sequence comes from Alaudala cheleensis, assembly GCA_013398995.1. Classification (NCBI taxonomy): domain Eukaryota; kingdom Metazoa; phylum Chordata; class Aves; order Passeriformes; family Alaudidae; genus Alaudala; species Alaudala cheleensis. The sequence goes on from VWYE01020838.1 coordinate 65,259, forward strand.
CAGCATTTATCTGAACTTCTCCAGCTTATTTTCAATAATAATTTCTATTTTCATCAGCCTGGGCTTCTTGTAAGGCTGTTTCCATATTCTATTAACCTCTGAAACATTTGTGCTCAGCAGCCTGGCAACTGTCACACCCATTGCACAACCAAGAAAACAAAAGGCCGTAGTTTAAGTAAAGTTGGTGCTGAGTCCTCATTAGCCAGGTGTTAGCAGGACTTTATTAATGACAGTAATTAGTAGGAGGAGAAAAAAAAAAAAAGAAAACAAACTCCAGTGGTGGCAGTGGAAAATTTTACCACTTAAATATTCATTGTTATTGACTGCTGCACTTTCCCAGTGCTGGGTACCCTGTTAGCTCCCTTTGGGCCAGCCCCTGGGCTCAGCTCTGGGAGCTCTGGTGAAGGGGAAAGGCTGGAAATGTTACATTTCTCTCAGAAGTCAGCAAAATCAGGTGCTAAGACAAATGACCACCCCTCAGAGCCCTGAGTGTGGTCTCCAGTTCCCCCAGGGCAATCTGAGCATGGACAACATGAATTGCTCTTTTCTTTGGCCTTTCAATTCACAAACAAAAAAGCAATAAGTAAGACCAAGAGAAAAGCAACAATGCCTTTTTTTATAACCAATATCAATTGGTTATAGCAACAATGCCTAAAAAGAGAAAGAGGACAGGCCCATAAAGTGCTCTGCAATTGCATCATTAATTAGGTCATCACAGAAATCTGGAAAGTTTTGTAGCCAAGTCCCTTTAAGGAGAAAGTGGGAAAATGAAAAAATCCAGGGCAAAATTCTCAGTAAGCTCTGTCACCCTGTGTGTGTGTTCAGCTCTGAGAGAGTTAGGGCTAGATTATCAGAGCAACCTGAATGTTCAAATTCACTGAAGTCCAGGGGAAGTAGAGGCACAAGCCCAGAATCAAGAACCCTTGAGCTATTCTCCTGTGGAACTCACTTTTACTTCTCAGCTGTGGGAGCCAGAGGCAGCTCAGAGGCTGTGGTTTGGTGGAATCAGTCAGGTTTAGTTAGGCTGGGGTGCAACAGAAGAAATTCCACCTGAAATCCTTTGCAGTCACTGTCTGAGTTGGCCTGAGAGATGTCACACACATTCAACCCAGCACCTCCAGCATGTTCAATGTACAGACACTCCAGATGTGCACTGAAAGTGAAATATTTGCTCTTATTCCACAAACCTTTGGCCTTCTGGCCATGTGCTCCTTTGAAGCTCACTTCCATCCAGCAGCACACAACAAGCAGAAACAAAGACAAAACCCAGCTACTACTACCACATGATGGTATTTATCTCCTCTGGGTTCTTTGGTTTTGGTTTTTTTTAGCCCCCAAATGTCTCAGGTGACACTAATCCTTCTCTCAGCATGAAATCAGATGGATCCATGCCAAACTCCCTTAGGACCTTGGAATTAAATTCTACTGGCCCAAAGCATTTTTGAGATAAGACCTATGACTTTCAAAATCCAGCCAAGTCTTCTGTATTGTTTTTTTTTCCTCCTGGCTCTGCAGGTGGGATGGTGCTGTGCTGTGTCCTAGTGCTGCTGTATATCACACACAATGGCTGTTAAGTGCTGCAAGGCCTTTAGGCTGGAGGGGGAAGCATAAACCCACAGTGTTTTATTGCTTAAAGTAAATGGCAGTCTTAGAGCAGCACTTGTAAAGAGAGGCTGAGCACATCTGACCTTTCCACAGCCCTGTAACTTTTACTAAGAGCACTCTCCCAAACCCAGGCAACAGGAGAGAAGAGTGGGGTGACTGATACACTGCTGCAGCAAAGAGGGGGCAGCTCAAGAAAGATGGCACTGATTTGAAAAGGCCAGCCAGGGGCTGAGTGTAAATAGCTGCAGAAATGCAGCTCTTATGGGAGGTGTTGCTGTTTTAAAAAAAAAAAACCTCCATAAAAAACAAGAAGCCTTGGGTGAGGTCATTCCATTCCCAGCCTTGGCATATTTCCACAGGTTTAGCTGATTTCACACTTCACCCTTTAAAAGCCTCCATTATGTGAAAAGATTTAAGACAAAGCCACTCCATTTCCTGTCCCATTAGATGTCCTGCAACACCTCTATATCTGTTCTGTTTGCAACAGATTTTCCCTTCCCTGGTGCATCATCTGCTCTCTTTGGTGCATCTTCTGCTCTCTCTGCCCTTGCCTCTGCAATCATATTTTGACCTTTTGCTGGAAGGTTGGTGTGAATGAAATGTAAAAATGGGAGAGGTTGGAAACCCACCTGGTTCTATCAGATGGAAAGAAGAGAGTTTTCCCTCTGTCACCTGGGCTGGCACAGCTCAGCTCCCTGGCTGGCATTAGGCATGCAGAGCACTGCCAGCCAGCAAAGCTCCCGAGACACCATCTGTGCACATAATAAAGGGCAGTGGGACTTCCGTCCCATAAATGATTGAATTTGCTTTCTCCCTCCCTTGCAGTGGGAGTATGCCAGCTATTAAGTGCCATAAGAACCTGCCAGACTACCTCTGAATGTAAAATTTAGCTTCTCTGATTCATGCCCTCTCCCACCTCTGCAAGCAGAGCTGGTGCTGCTGGAGGAAATGTTGTTATTGTGCCTGGGCAAAAGTGAGTTTACCTGCCTGTCACATCCAGCTAAGCCAGGAGTGCAGTTATGAACTACAGAAAGCCTGAACTGCTTTTGGGAGTTGCCTTATACTTCCTTGACAGTGGCACAAACATAAAGTGACCCTTGGGTTTGAGCAACTCTCAGAAACCTTTCAAATTCCAGCAGCCAGTGCAAGGCCAGTGAGAAGGCTGATAGGCAGCAGCATTCATCTCTGTCATGTTAGGAGCCTTGCTTCACTCCAGCACTTGTCTGTCACCTCTCAAATGAGAAGGGAACTTCAGGCTTCTGCAGATTGCCTGTATTTTTCTTCTCTTAAGTAAATAAATTGTATTTGTCAGCCACATGCATCACCATCAGCACCAGAAGCATTGCCCAGCAAGTGACCCTCATCAGACCTGGTTAGGATTATAATGACAAATTTTCCACAAGGTTAGAATTTTATATCTGGAGTGCCTACATCAGGCTAAAGAGGTTTCAAACAGCCCAAATGAGTTTCAGAAATGCTTCAGAAAACAGGACAAAACAAACAAAACGATTCCTATGTTGAAAGGAAAGCCAAAGCAGTGAGTGATGTTTTACTGGGAGTGTTAGAGCACCTCATCCTCCTGGCAAGGACATGAAGTGCTGACAGGGGGCTTTTCAACATGGCCCTGCAAATAGAGATGGGCAGAAACAAAAACAGGTGTGTGCACAAGGAACAATACAAACCAGTTTCATTCTGGCCTCCTCCTAACTCCATTGTGCTCGACTTTTTGCTCTCTCAAACGTGTTGTTCCTGTGGTTATATAAACAAAACACAACCCAATTATGCCCAGGCAAGTCTTTTAAATTTTATAAGGCTGTTGGATGTATGGAGTGGGAAAGCTCAGGCTGCACAAATTGAACAGCAAACAGAGGCAGCAGGAGGAGCAGCAGCAGGTGCTGGGCAGAGGCAGCTCCTGGCAGGGCTGCACTGGGAGCACTGAGGTCCCACTGGGCTGCAGCCTCAGGGATGTGAGGAGGAAACAATGTGCTGAGCACACAAGATCTTATGGTGAATTAGAACTACAGAATCATGGAATTGTTTAGGTTGGAAAAGGCCTTTAAGATCAGTGAGTCCCAGTGTTAAAAATATAAAAATAAATACTAACATTTTAAAATATGAAGATGTAACAAGTATAAAAACACAAAGCTACAAAAATATAAAAAATAAAGGACAGGAATATGTCCCAGATCCTCTGAGGGGACAAGCCATTTGAATTGTGCTTAAGCAGGTCCATGGGAAGGGGAATGGAGATTTTCAAAGAGCTGCAGCATCACCTTTCCAGCAGCAAATCCCTGGCATCCCTGCTCCTCCACCTCTAGGCCAGCATCAGCCCTCCAGGTAAAGATGAGGTGTCAGACTCTTCACTGGTTTGCTCTAAGGACACCTTGAGACACTCCAGGGTGACACTGTAGCCAAGGACAGGACAACTGGCCTGTCCCAGGATTTAATGGTTTTGTTCACTGTAGGTCTGAACAGCTGGGATTTTCCAGGCTGATTGTAAAGAGAGCACACCCATGGCTACATGAAAAATTAGGGATAGAAGAACACCAGTGTCTGCCTGAAACGAGATCCCCAACTCACAGGAGGAGCAAGAGAGGACAAGGTGTGCTTGAACCCTGCCCAGTTCTGTGTGACCTGAGCACTGCCAGGTGAAAACACATTCACTGAGAGCCTAAAGAGGGACACAGGAGCCCAAAGCTCCATCTGGGACTCACCAAGCCCTGCCCCACTGAATGCTGGTCTTATTTCAAACATTGTCTCTCCAGCCAAGAGCCAAGAAATGTCTTTTTTCTGTGCTTGTCCCAAAAACTGTTGCATTATGATGATAACTGACATCCACACTTCAGTCTACTCACAGGACTTCTGCTCACAAATCACCAGCTCTTCCCTTCCCTTTCCCACAGCAATCCCAGTGCTTGGTGAACCCAGCTCTGCACAGGAGCCTGTAGGCAGGCCTGATAAACAAACATATNCCCAGTTCTGTGTGACCTGAGCACTGCCAGGTGAAAACACATTCACTGAGAGCCTAAAGAGGGACACAGGAGCCCAAAGCTCCATCTGGGACTCACCAAGCCCTGCCCCACTGAATGCTGGTCTTATTTCAAACATTGTCTCTCCAGCCAAGAGCCAAGAAATGTCTTTTTTCTGTGCTTGTCCCAAAAACTGTTGCATTATGGTCATGACTGACAACCACACTTCAGTCTGTCTGCTCACAGGACTTCTGCTCACAAATCACCAGCTCTTCCCTTCCCTTTCCCACAGCAATCCCAGTGCTTGGTGAATCCAGCACAGGAGCTTGTGGGCAGGCCTGATAAACAAACATATATAAATAAATAAAGATTTAAACTCAGGTAAAGACTTCTAAAGTGCAAACAAAAAAANGTCATGACTGACAACCACACTTCAGTCTGTCTGCTCACAGGACTTCTGCTCACAAATCACCAGCTCTCCCCTTCCCTTTCCCACAGCAATCCCAGTGCTTGGTGAATCCAGCACAGGAGCTTGTGGGCAGGCCTGATAAACAAACATATATAAATAAATAAAGATTTAAACTCAGGTAAAGACTTCTAAAGTGCAAACAAAAAATGCCCCTTCAGCTCCTGCTGAGCTTCTGACCCTGCTGAGCCTTGATGGAGAGAACTGGCACTCCCAGGCCCAGCTGGCAAATGCACTGTCCTGGCAGTGCCCCTGCCCATGTCCCTTCTACCCTTCTCCTGCCCACTGCCACTCCTGACTGACACTTTCTGTGCTTGCTTCATTACTGCATCCCCAGAGAAACAGGGGGAGGTGAGAGGAAAGGAAGAGTGAGAAAAGGGAAAAAATAATTACAATGGGATCTCATTGACAAGCGGAAAAAAGGGAAGTGTCCCTCAGGGTTAGATCAATAATGCAGCACTTGTTATCTTGATCTTCTTAATAAACCACAAGCAACCCAGATATATTTCTATCTGGGAATCAATGCTCCACAATGTTTCTGTCACAATACAGCCAGGACATGGAACCACACAAAAATAAAATGAAATGGGCTGGTTTATTGATTGTCCAAACAAGGAACCTCATCATTTGCATAGATTATCAGCAGAGAAGGGCTGCCTGCTCTGCTTCTCTTTAATTACTTCTGCTGTGTTTCAGCCTTTCTCTGTCCCACTGGGGCCTTCTGCATTGCCAGGCAATAGCAAGGGCTAAATCCTTCCATTTTAACCCCAAAGACATTTGCTGAGCCTGCAATCAGAGCTGCTTTTGGCTCTGTGCTCTCCATCAATGAAGCACTCCCCAGCCCTGCTTTTATTCCTCCATAGTCAGAGGGGTTGGAGGCGTTGCTGCACTTCACAGGAGGCAGAACTGGCCTGCAGTTCTTGGCCCTGGAGAAAGTTTAATTACACAGATAATTATAAGGCTTATTTCACCTCTTTTCACCTCTTCTTTGCTCCTGCCTGCAAAGGTCACTGCCCCTGACCCGCTGCTGTGTGGGTTAGGACCACCCAGCCCAAGCCTGGCCCTGCAGCAGTAATTGCTGGGCTGGGCTCAGGCTGCAGGTCCCCCCCAGGCTCTGTGAAGCTCTGCTGACCCTCTGGCAGCTGACCTGTGAATAAAATGCCCAAAGGCAGTTTGTGTTTGGGTGTTTCTGGTTCCCTGCCGGACCCTGTGGATGGTGCAGTGCCGTGTACAAGGGTGTGGCAGACCAGAGTATNTGGACCCTGTGGATGGTGGTGTGTACAAGGGCAGGGATGGCACATCCCTGGGGGAGCTGGACTCAGAGAAGGGCTGCCCACACCAACTGCTCCCCTTGGTTAACCACACACCAGGGAGAAGGGTCCCACCCCAGCCAGATAGCACCAGGCTGCCCACAGACATCAGCTGTGGCTAAACAAGGAATTCTTTGATCATCCCAGGCTGAATCCCAGTCTCTTTTATTTTGCTTTTTCAATTTCCAGTAATGCCGTGAGGCATCTATGGAGGAAAATGTCTTTCTGCAAAAGAGACATAAGAATAAAGCCAGAAGAGCCTTCAAGATTTGACCAATGAAGAAATGACTCATTTTCAGACCATGTGGTGAAACTACACACACAGAAGGAGCAAGGTAACATCTCATTGTCTGACAATTCAGGTTTTGGACATGACAATCCTTCCTGGGGTCTGGTGCATCCATGCTGCAGCTTGCATTGATCAAATGAAGGTCCTAAAGTAATTCCCCAACTTTCTTAGGCATTTACCATAGATATTACCAAGGTTTGCAAAGACAGCCCCTGAATGTATTCAGATGAGCCCCCCCCTTCCCACTGAGACAGCACAAAATCCTTCAAGAAAAAATGTAATTAAGTTAGACTTGTGAATGATAATGAGTTTCTATTACACCCTGCTGTGAGTAGCAGCAACATCTGAAAATTATTTTTCGCTGTCTACAACCAAGCAATAGCTGTTTTATTGGAAACAGGGTGGAGCTGATGGCCTGGATGCTGCAGCTCCAAACTGCCTTTGAGGCCAAAGCCTTGTGGAAGATCCTGCTGTGGATTAAAGCTCTGGATCTGCACATGTGAACCTCTC
>VWYE01020838.1:72738-139920 GCA_013398995.1 Alaudala cheleensis
TCAAGGACCATCAGAGTGTAAGTGCATCCAGAAGTATGTAAGGACATTTATGGGTGTGTGTCACAGTGTGGTTTCTTCCCCCCACATGCACAGTCCATATTCAGCAACATCCCACCCCATCAGGTGCTGTGGTGCCACTCTCTGTAACGAGCTCTTGTTCACTTTGGGAGCTGGGAGGGTTTTTTAAGAATGAAATGAAGCAAACACAAACACCTGTTGGTTCTTGCAATGCAGGAGAGGGCAGTTTTTATCGACCTAGAAATAAGAGTTTTATCCAGGACCCCAAACACACCAGGATGAAAACCACTTGTGAATTTTATCCAAGAGAGTTCATTGCCTTAATCCTGGATAATCCATATCTAATCCTTTTTATAATCTTACTCATCTACTTGCCTCAATAGTTTTCCACAGCAGGGAGTTTACATTTTATAAAAGGAATATATTTCTCTTCCTTTTTCGCAATTACTTTTGCTATCATAGATGTTCCCTTTTGCAAATGTTCTTCACCCAAACCAAAAGTACATTTTGTCTTTGATGCCATGCCTTGTAAATGACCAGAGAGTTGTTTTGTTTCCCAACTTGGAATCCTCATGGCTGGTACCAGGTTTATTTTGGACTCTGGAACAGCCACAGACCCCTGAAACTCATGAGTGTCAAACACATGAATGTTAGATAGATGTTCATTATTGAACAGAAAATATTTAATCAGAAGAAAAGCAGTCCTCAGTATCTTATAATGATATCCAGTGTATTTTAGGGCTGGCCATGACAGAGACATTGAGAGAGACACTGAATCTTGCCCTCTGGATGGGGTCAGATGGACAAGGACCTCTTCCAGCTGCCTTTTCCAAGCTCTGGTACACAATGAGCATCCTGAAGTTCTCCAAGACTTGCAGACTCAGACTCTCAGGCAATCTGGAATGCCTGGCCAATGTGTCAAGGAGCTCCTCTGCCTGTCAGGACCTTCCTCAGCAAGGGTGAGAGACAGCAGGAGGCAGGGAAGGGCAGAGCACTGCCCTCCTGCTCACTTGTTGTGTGGGCCAGGGGCAGAAACCAGGGGAAATCACATCCATGGAACCAGAGAGATTCAGTTTTCCTGCAGTTTTCTGGTCACAGCATACTCTGGTGTGACAGATGTGTTGATTTCTGGTTTAAGAATCTGCTTGAATTGTTTCTATTTTGCTTAAGGAAACAAGACAGATGTGCATTTTCCTTTTTGTGTGCGTGTGAATGATCAAAAAAGAGCTACACAGAAAATGTAGCTGCCACATATCACTGCTTTCTCATCCTGACAGAAACAAACCAGCCAGCCTTCAAACTTCTGCTAACCACTCAGGGTGGAGGGGAGGCAGCATCCTCTCTGAACTTGATAACATGACTGTGGGTCCAGGCATGTGTGACAACAACCAGGGTGTTAAACTGGATAATCTGTCAGCAGTCAGAGAGCTGGTACCAAATCCAGGCTTTACAAGGAACATGCCAAAAATGAACTGCAAGCCCTGCACCAAGACAGATAATAATCATGAGAAACAGGCAGGTTTGTCCCCAGGGTGCAGGTGCTGCAGATGTTTCTTTGCTCAGGGGAGCTAAAAATTGTAGCCCTTAGTAATGACTGAAGAAGTCCTACCTTCCATTAAGACGAGCATCCTCACTTGAAATTCAAACCTCTGTGCTCAGCTACCCAGCTCCTCATTTTATAAAGAACTTCAGAAAGAACTCCTCTGACCCTTAGCCCTCCATGCAATTTCCAAACCCCTGGCTAATTACACACAGCTAATGAACATTGCTGGCACCACACTGCACAGGGATGCTGGCTGGTGTTAATGAAGAATCTGCTCCTCACTGTGGGTACTGGGGAGCCCAAAGATGAGCTCCCCCTTCTCACCCACCATCAACAGCAGCTCTCTGAAAATCCCTGAAGTTTTTTCAAGCTGGAAATAAAACCAGTTTCGTAGTGCAAGATCTGAAATACAGCAGATCACTTCCAGCTGCTCCTTACCTAATTTCTGTTGTCATCTGACACTGTTCATTTACAATATATCAATCTAGCCTAGGAATATTTCAAATATTAATTAGGCAACGGCCTCAGCTCGTTAGCAGAGATGCATTTAGCAGGATGCACTCCTGCTTACAGGTATCCAAGGTGCTGTGCAGCACAAATAATCACTGCTTCCTTCCTCAGGGAATGGCAGGGCAGAACTACTCAAACTGGCTGTAATTGAGCCAGCTCAGCTGCTGCCCTGCTTCTGTATTTCAGCCACAATAATGAGCTTCGGGGAGACATAAAATATATTGGGATCTTGTACAGCCCCACTCTGAGCTGTGCTGGCAGGACCAGGCTGAACCACAATGCAGTTTCCCTTGGTTTTATTCACAGAATCATGGAATTACTTTGGCTGGAAAAGCCCTGTGAGATCACTGAATCCAGCCAGGAACCCAGCAACACTGTGTTCATCACTAAACCCTGTCCCCAAGGTTTCTGTGCCCTTCCAGGGATGGTGAATCCCTCACCTCTCTGGGCAGCTGTTCTGGCATCACACCACCCCTCCAGTGAAGACATTTTTCCTGGTATCTAAACCAGTTTGAGTCCATTTGAACCCCTTTGTGCTCAGCCCCCACATGGATAAGCTCAGAGATGTTTTTAATACCCCCTAGGACCTGTTCTGGGGCAGAGGAGCATCTCCTGCCTGCCCCACGCCACTGGTGGCTGCAGGAGGGTGCCAGGTCAGGGTGGGCTGCCTGGTGGGCTCTTCCCTGATTTCCAGCAGCTTTTCCAGCCAGTGCTGAGCTGCTCTGTGATTAAACCCTCCTCACACACCCAGCCCACAGTCCCTGATGGTGACCTGACCTTCTCCTTTGTCTCACTCCTTTCTGGCAAGGCTGGACCATATAAAATGGAGGAGAAGAACACAAATGGCTGTTCTCCACCTGTAGAAGGTGGGGCAGCAAGAACTGGGCCTTCCTGGGAACCCTCAAACACCTGACCACACTTCACCCCATTTCTTGCTGGAGCAGGGGGAACTACCAAGAGCCACAGGCTGTTATCATTGATAATTGATAATTATCAATATTATCACACAAATGGGAAAACAGGGCCTTGGCTTCTGCAAGGTCCAGCTCAAGTGGCTGTGCACAGAGCTACTTCCCTCTCCCACACCCTCCTGGCTGCCTGCAGCCCTGCAGGGCTTTCCTTGGGTTGCACTTTTGGGGAGGGCTGTCATTCTGGGGGGAGCCAGGGAGACCAGTCCCACTCTGCTGCAGCCCAGCTCTGCCCAAAAGCACCACCAAACACCAGCAGCGTGTGAGACTCAGGACCCAGCCCCTCCTGCATCTCCCCTGCTGAGGCACAAGTGAGGAGCCAGTCAATGAACACACACAAAGAGGAACACAAGCACCAAAACTGGCATTTCAATGCCTGGAAAACAGCCCAGTTCCTGCAAACTCTGGCTGCCTGTTGCTGAGACATGGAAGGGAGATGGGCCAATGATTGACAAAGTGAGACATTAACTCCATCAAGCAGATGGAGAATGGCATAATTATGAAAATAATAACAGTGATTGGCCGAGTTATGACAAAAAAGAAACATGTTGTAACAATTATTTATGTTTAGAGTTGTTGAAGCCTAATTTATTCCAGTGTTGGATAGCAAGAGGAAATGCAGAAATCACGACCCCTGAAATGCTCATCACAGGTGGTATAGCCCAGAAAAATGGCTCCCAGCTGAAGGGGTGTAATTGCATCTCCTGATGAATGAAATTAACCTTTATTTGGGGCTGATGTTGGGCAAATATCACCCAACAGCATTTCTCAAAAGGCTTGTGTTGCTGCCACCACAGTTAATGGTTTAAATGAGTTCACTGTTGTCTGAGCAGCAGAGCTTGGAGCCACCAGGGTGGCAGATAAGAGGAATTAAGCTGCACCCACAGGACCAGCTCTGGAGCAATTAAAGTACCTCAGCAACAAACAATTTGCAGGGAGATGGAGAAAAACTGATAAAGGAGTTGTTCTGAATAAAAAGAAAACACATGCTGCAATTCTGTTTATGCTTCTGTGTTTCCAGAGGGGCAAACCTGGTGGCCAGCCAGGAAACCTCTGACCTTCCTAAGTAAAACATTCTCATCTAGGAAATTGAAATATGACTCTGAAGATTGTCCTGCTGCCAGGAACACTTACATTTTTCATACTTAACCTTAACTCTTTTCACCTGTCTGGAGTTTTTCATCCATTTCCCTGCCATATTTGCTGTTTGTCAAAGCCACTTGGCCCCAGCTCAGCCATCACACTCCTGGGGGCAGTGGCATTTCCTGGGCTGGTGGGATCAGCTCAGCATCTGCAGACCTGCCCTCTCCACTCTTCCTGCCAGGGAGGAGGCACCTCCTCCTGTCCCCCTGGGCAAAGTGTATTTGGGGATTCAGCCACACTTTTCCATCCACAGGCCCCTGCCTCTTTGGCAGCTCAGATGCTGCCTGGGGAGCAGGAGAGTTATTGAGTGCCTGAATTCATTCTCATCCTATGGGGAGCCTCTGCCTTATTTACTGCCCCCCTCCAGCCCTCGTGCTGGATTATTCCTCATCTTTCCAGGGGTGTTCATCATTCTGCCTCAAGGATTAACCACTTGCTCTCTGCAGAAATCTGTTCATGCCCTTGTGGGGAAGCCAGGGCAGAGGGACACCCAACGCTGCCAGGGGGAGCCCAGCTGGAAATCAAATCCATGAGGATGCTGCCCACCTGCCTGGCTGTACCCAGCCATTCCCCAGAGGGGTGATCACAACTGTGGGTACCAGAGAGGGGCACAGCTTCCCCTGCAATGAACCTATTTTTCTGTGCTTTGATATAAAATCCTTTCGATAAAACTGCTCATAAAGCAGCTCCTTTGGTGTTCAGTCTTTATTCCCTTCCTTGGCATTGCCCTGCTCTTCCTGTGGGTGCTGTCATGGGGAGGAACAGTGCAGAGCCAGGGGCTGTAGGATGAAGTGGACAAGCTAAAATGGAGCATTTCTGGGTTTCCTTTGTTTGCCCCCTCCCAGCCCCAGCTGCCCCCACTCCTCAGCCGAGGCTTCATTTCCCCCTGGGAACCAAAGTCCTGAGGCAGAAAGGAACATGAAATCTGAGACACTGAATCACCCCAGCAGCCCCACATCCTCCTGCTCTCAGCACCTCGCAGATAACTGCCCCAGCCCCATCCTGCACCCCAGGCATGGAGCCCTGCCCTCCCCCCTGCCTCCAGCCCCAGTCCCCTCCAGCCACGGGAGAGAGGGGCTGCTCTCCTCTGAATGCAGACACCAGAAAACATCTGAAAGTCAATATTTGGGGTCTTGGTGATGATTCAGATTCAGCCATGGCTGCAGAACTTTCTGAGCTGGGCAGATCCTGCTGTGAGCTGGCAGGGCAGGGGAAGCAGCAGCCCTGCTCAGCAGTGCAGCTCACACAGCCACAGGGCAGGGAAAGTTCATAGGGAAGTGGGGAATGCTGCTATGAAATGTGCTTTTATATGGACATTGAGAAACCTCCTTGGTAAAGATTACCTGGAGCCTTGCAGCAGGAAAAACCTGCAGCACCTGCCACGAAGCCCTGGCCCAGGCTGCTGCACCTGGACTGAACTGAGCACTGAGCACAACATTTAGGCTCTGGTTTAAGTCACACACTGTCACTTTATAAAGCAGCACTGGGGTTTTTTCAAACTCCAGATTCTGCCACCCAAAGGCTTTTGAGTCTGTTCCAAAAGAGGGGAGAAACTCCAGCAAAGTTCCTCTTTAGGGAAGAAAAAACCACAGAGCCTCTGTTAGTCCTGTACCTGCTCTGAGAACAAGGGGAGAGCTGCAGCCATCCCTGGCTGTCTGTGTCTTCCAGAAACATGGAATTCACTCAATTCACACAATCACAGAGGAAATGTCTGGTTTTTACTGTATTTTTCCTCTGTTAGGTTGTTGTGTTTTGTTCCGTTTTATTTAAGGCAGAAAAAAAAATATTAATTACATGCTGCCAGGATCTTTGGAGAAAAATTCAATATTATCTTTTACTGCAAAGAAGAAATTAATCAAGGCTCCATTCCAAATCTAGCAGCAGTCCTGAGTTTGACATGCCGAGGAAAATAATAACTTTCAGCACATACTAATTGTCTTGTTAACATGGATTATGCAGCCAGCCAAATAAATGTCATTCACACTTTCATGTGGGAGAACATAAATCTAAAAATCAGAAATGCATAATATTTTTTAATCTTTTCCTTTCTTCCCTTTCCATGTTTATAGCCTAAATATATTTACAGTTTTAATCCATGCAAACAAAGCAAGGCTCTGCTGGAGACTTTTGAAACCTCCCAGGGGGTCCCAAGCTCAAGGTGATCAGATTTGTGAAACAACAAGCCTGGTTCCCATATAGCCTAAAAAACAGTTTATACTTTCTTGGCACTGCGAAGCGGTTTTGAAATGAGGGTGATTTACACTCAATTTAATTTACACTAAGTCCCCTTCTGGTGCCAGCACAGCACAAGCACGGCTGGGGCTGGCCTTTGTCGGGGAGTGAGTGTGCTGAGTGCTCATTTTGTTCCCTTGGGGGAGGGATGGCTCCAGAACCAGGGAGCAAGCCAAGCCCCAAACCCCAAACCCAAACCCTGGGGGGATAATTCCTCACCCCACTGGGTCGGTTCCTCCCTTGGCTTCACCCATCTCCCTGCCAGCAGGGCAATGCCCACTACCAGCCTGGATGGTGGATTTTCCCTCTCAAAGGCGTCCTCCTGCCATCACCTGGTGCCAGGACAGGGCAGAGGCAGGGGTGTGTGACCTGCAGGACCAGCCCTGCTCAGCACACCGGCAGCCAGCCCTCCCCAAAGGCAAAACAATTGTTTGACTGAAGGAGAGAATGGCCAAACAAGGGGATTTAGGCTGGCCCAGAACGCAGATAAAACTTCACTCATTAACTTTGCCTCTGCAGTTATTAAATCTCAGCATTCATCTCAGCCCTGGGAAAGCAGCACCCATCAAGGGAGCCCAGCACTGCTGGGTTCTGACCTCCCTGGCACCAAAGCACAACAGAAGCTGCTCCTGGGCTCTTTCTGATATTTCAGCAGCCTGGCAAACAGCTCAGCTCTGGCACAAAGCTGGGTTAAGCCTGTGGTGCTGAGCCCTGGTTGTCTCCCTGTTCCCGTGCAGGATTATCCCTTCCCCAGAGCCAGCATTGCCCCTGGGCAGAAAATCCAGCTGCTGCTGGGAACCTCTTCTGGCACTGCTCCTCATCCCCCTGCTCTGCTGGGCTCCCCTTAACCACAATGTCCCATCTCTGCTGGTCTCCCCTGCTGGGGCTGGCGGGTGTCAGCAGTGACAGCACTCCCTGCAGTCACTGGGAGCACTGGAGCTGTCACCACCCCTCCTCCATCGTGGCAGCTCTCCCAGACCATGATCACACCAGTGCCCTGAGCCCAGTCCAAACCTGCCCCACAGCCCCCTGTGCCTGCCCCCAGACTGGCTCTGAGCTGCTGCTCCTTGGGGCTGCAGGGGTGCTGTGTTCCTGCATTCTCCTGCCTTTGCATTGCACAGCTGCATGTGTGATTTGCACCGTCCTTTCCTGGTGAAATGCCACCTCTGCACTCAAGGATGAAGGCCTGCTCAGGCCCCAGCAAGGCTTTAAGTCTGGATTAGTGACACCAAAAGCAGCGCAGCTCCTTCTCTCCCCACCCCTATAGGAACACCTTCCATGAGGCCGAGCTGCTCAGAGCCCCATCCAGCCTGACCCTGAGCACTTCCAGGGATGGGTCCCTGCCTCTCTGCAGGAAAGGTGCTGAGGGGCCACGCAGCTCCAAAGTGCTGCTGCACTTCCCAGCAGTGAATCCAAGGCTGTTGTGAAGGGCACTGATGCTGCAGCACGGCCCAGCCGAGGAGCAGGGCTGCCAGAGGGGAAGCAGCCTTGACAGAGCAATTCCAGCAAAGGCTTACGGGCAGACACAATTAAAACAAGCACTGTGGTTTCAATTAACTGCTCTCCCCAGCAGCACAGGCTTGGAAGGGACTTTTAATAGATCTCTTCCACCGCAGTGCACAAACTCTATTGCCATTGCTGCACCGATTATTGGAAGTTAGCAGAGTGCAGCAGCTCCCTCACACCGGCTTCAATAGTGATTTGAGGATGTGTCTGTCATTAGCCAGCCCTGCCACGGGTGGGGAGGCTGAGCAGGGAATGGAGTGTGACCGTGTTTTAGGGAGTTTATCTACCCAGGCCCCGCTTTGCTGCCTTCGGGGGATGTGCTGGCCCTGCTCCTGCTGCTGTACCCTGCACTGGGGCAGCATCCCAGCCTCCATCCCAGCCTCCATCCCAGCCTGATCCCAGCCTGATCCCAGCCTCCATCCCAGCCTCATCCCAGCNCCCAGCTTCATCCCAGCCTGATTGCAGCCTCATCCCAGCCTCCATCCCAGCCTGATCCCCGCCTCCATCCCAGCCTCCATCCCAGCCTCATCCCAGCCTCCATCCCAGCCTCATCCCAGCTTCCATCCCAGTCTGATCCCAGCATCCATCCCAGCTTCATCCCAGCCTGATTGCAGCCTCATCCCAGCCTCCAAGCAGTGTCTGGACCACGCTGTGTCTGTTTGATTGACTCACAGGAGCACACAATTCTCCCACCAGCTGGGGCTGATTGGGAGTGAGGCTCAGCAGAATTTCCGACAGATTTTCCTCCCCACTCACTGAGACGTTCTGATGGGTTTAAACTTTCTTTTTTCAGCTTGCAAAACACCCCCCAGGAGGGCAGGCTCCTGCCAGCCCCTCCATGTGGCTTCTGCACGAGGTGTCCTGGCAGTGCAGAGCAGGTTTATTTAGCCAGGTGTGAAGGTCAGTCACCTCCCTGCCAGGACATTTGGGAACAACATTAAATACAGCAGCCACACTGTGAGTGTGAACAGGCCCCAAAGAAATCCTGCCTGCAGCAGCCAGCAAAGCAAAGGGCACCAACTGAGCCTTCACTCCTCACCTTGAAACTCCCTGTAAGAAGCAGAAGTTGTTTTTAATAGAAATTATTAACCTTTAGTACAACTGACTTGTAGATGTCAGAGATTCTCTAATTCTACAGTTTTAAAATCAATCCTGCTAGACTTTCTAAAAATCCTATTATAAAAATAGACAATACACTCAAGTTTTCCATTACAAATGGCAGCTATGAACACTTTGCCATTTCCTTTCCCCCTGACTACTTCTTGACTACAAGAAAATAAAGTGTCCCTTGACAAAGGCTGAGAGGTGAACCAGGAGGCTCAGAGACCACAGATTCCCCATGCCCTTGTGTCTCTACTTCTGCACTTGTAAAAAAAAGTGGTGGAGATTCCCACCAGCTTTCTGCCAAGGTACCACAGTGCCCTGGAATTACAGAACTGTGAGTAGTTAATTTTCTCCTAGAACTGGGTGCTCCCATGATATCCTTCAACATGGTCTTGTTTCTTCTTGATTCTTCTTCCTACAAATGTCTACTTTAATTTAGGTTACCTGATATGGTCCCCAAGGCCTCAAACACGAGGCACCATGGACATCAAACCTGCAGCTCCCCTTCTTTCTCCTACCTGGAAACAGAGGCTCACACACCTCAGTTCCTGTAATGCCAGAACTACCAGCTGCTGCTTTCTAATGGAAAACATGTGAGCAGATATTTTTACATCCCCAAGATGTGAGTTCATGCTGTAGTTTTCCCTCAACTAAGCCCATGGAAGAGTCTCTCTTTTANGAGTTCCTGTAATGCCAGGAGAACTACCAGCTCCTGCTTTCTAATGGAAAACATGTGAGCAGATATTTTTACATCCCCAAGATGTGAGTTCATGCTGTAGTTTTCCCTCAACTAAGCCCATGGAAGAGTCTCTCTTTTACCTGGCCTGCTATTTTTGCAAAGCTTTTCAGAAATCTATTCCCTTTTAAAGCTCTTGTCTGTTAAATTACATTGAAATTGGCCAATTCTTCAGACTTTAACAAGAGCAGTCTGACAGGTGGGCTTCAGGCATTTGATATTCCCACAGCCTCATCCCAGCCTCCAGAAAAGAAGCTCACAAAACCCAGCAAATAACTCACTTCCTGCCAGGCAGCCTGCAGAGGATGGTGCCTGTGGGATAACAGCCCCCAAGGCAGGATGCCCCGGACTATGGGGAATGGTCCAGGGTTAGGGCTGGAAAAGTTTCTCTTTGGATAAAGGAAGGAGACATTAAGGGCAATCAAATGTAGTTAAATCACAGCTCCCCTCTCTTAAAACATCCCCAGTGTAGATTCACACACTCACTGACATGTTTTTGATTAATTTGGATTCCTTCCTTCCGGAATCTCCATCTGTGGTCAGGGGAAATTCCTACACAAATCCCACCTTGCACTGCATAATTCAAGGTTCCTTTTCTGAGCAGGCTCAGCATCCCCCCAGGCTGTCTGCACCCCTTGGTTCCCCACCACACCCTGCTCCTCTTGCTTCTCTCTTATCTTAAAAATTATAATGAGTTTTCTCCCCATCATAGTCTGGATTGGTCTCTGTCATTTTTCTCCAAAGTTTTTCAAGAGTTGGACAACACAAGACAAAAATTCTGTCTTCCTTTTTTTTGTGCTTTCTAGCTTGAAAGAAATCATTTCACCCAGATGGCTGCAGTGAGCACACTGCAATAACAAGAAGCTTTTCTAGAAGGACAAATTAGTGGTGGTACCAACTGGGAGCAATGCTGGTTTATAACATCAGATGTAATCTCTCAGCAACAGGAGGGAAAACGCTGGCAGAAAAAATGCTGTTTGTCATTGGCCACTCTGGTGGTGCATCCAATGACTCTGCTTCCATTTCACACCCAGGGGACACAGCTCAGAGAGGTCCCACAGCTGCAATAACCACGTGTGAGGCAGGGACCCAGCCAGCAGGAGTCAGGGTTTGTCTGTTCCATAGGACAGGGCACAAACTCTGGCCTGTCTGCCTCAGATCCCTTTGGGCCCCTTGGGGAAACCTCGAGGCTTTTGATGGTCCAGGGAGATGCACTCAGGGCAGGCAGGTCAAAGGCAGGGAGAAGCATCATTTGTTCAGAAACCTGAGTCAGCACATCAAATCCTGTCTGGAGCCAAAGCAAATCTGACCTAAAGGCTCTAAGTCTGGTCTGAGTCCTACCGGGCCACTGGTCTGTGAAATCTTCTCTCTCTTTTTTGTTTTTTTTTTTTTTTTCCTATGTTAAACTCAGTCAGGGCCTGCCTGGCAAGGAGCTGGTGCAGCACAGGGCACCCTCAGGAGACCCACTGCCTCCATTCTCAACTCCCTCCGTGATTATTCCTCCTCCATTGCTCTCCCACCTGCCAATATTATCCATTACCTTTCCTAGCTGCCATTCCCATTGATTCTGCCAGGCTCCTCTCCCTGTTCCAGCCTTGCTGTCAGCCTGGAAGAGTTGGGATTTCCACCTTCTGCTGCTGGTCACAGCCAGGAAGGCTCAGGCAGTGCCAGAGTCTGGGGCACAGGGCACACTCTGCACACAGGTGCCATCCCCCTGGTTGTTCCATCAGCACCTCTCCCCCACCAGCACCCTTCCCTTCCTCACAGAGCTCCTGGCAAGCCCAAGATGGGGATTTTGATGTTGAATCCAATCTGCTTTAGGAAGGCCTTGCTGCTGTAGGCACACCATGGAGCATTTTGTGGGTTGCATAATATTAATTTCTTTCTTTTCTGCCAATTACTGTGATACATTTGCAAAAACGTTTTTCCAATACTCAGTCAGATGTACTCGTGAATGAAAATGTACACCAACTACATCATCTGCAATATTTTCCTGTCAGTCATCAACTAATGTATTCAGAGATGAATTCCCTTTTTCCTAGGCCAGCTTTAAGTCAGATTTAGTGACTGAAAACAACATTAGCCTTGTTGACTTCTTTTATCAGAATCCCTGTTGTTGGTGGGCAGACACGTGCCAGACTTTCCTGAATAGTGAGACTGATTACACTTTAAAATCACACGAATTGAGGGGAGAGCAGGGCAGGGGCAGTGGCAGCAATTTCTGTCACTAGATTGGGCAGCAGTAAGGTCCAAGCCCTTTCCCCTGCTCCTGAGTTTGAGCCTGAATTTAAAATTCACCACTAATAGAGAAAGTCAGGTTCTGATAACAACTCTCCCACCACAGCCTGCAGCCACCCTGTTGTGCCTTCAGACCATGAAAGAAATCCCAGTTAAAATCCTTTTCCTGCCTACTGCACAGTTTTCCTGATTCTTGCTCTTGCAGGGCTTTCCCTGCATTGAAATTCCTAACAATCCTTTTCAAAGCCCACAAACCCCAGGAATTTTTACTGCCAGACTGTCCCCAGCACCAGTGACTGACTGACCCCATCCCAGGGGGTGCAGCCTCTCCATAAACACATTCAGGGGCAAGATGAGGACTCAGGTTTCCTCATCCATGCCCACCAGCCCTGGCACCATCCTGTTTTTCTCCTTGCTAAACCAGCCCCCCTGGCTCTGCTCTCTGAAGGCAATGTTTGCCTGCCCAGCAGTCAGAGCTGAGGTTCTGTCACTAAGTCACAGCCACATCACATTTTTGTGCCTGCAGCACGTGCCAGCTTCTGTTTCCTGTGCACTGTGTCCTTCCTGGGCAATGCAGATGCAAATCAACACATATCCAGCTCTGAGGAAGAGAAACAAATTTACACTTGGCTCCTAACCAGTAGCTTTTCCATTTAATTTCCCAGCTCTCTGTAATCACCCTCACCACCGTTTCAATCCATCAATCTGCCCAGCCCAAAGCCCGACAGCAACACTCTCCTGTGTGCTCCCAAACGTGGTCTGGAATTGCAAATTGCAGCAGGCATCACTCACCTGACCCATGCTCCCTCTTCCCTGATAACCTCCTCATCCACACATGGTTCTGTGTGAATTTATCTCTGGGAGAAGCTCTCCTCTGGCAGGTAAAGCTGTCACAGGAATCCTCATGAAGGTGAAGTGTAAAAGGAGAGAATTCTCCACTTTGGAATACAGGGAGCTGCCAAGAGGAGAGGCCTTATCTCCAGCTGCACCCCTGATTCCCCAGTGCATGCCTGGCCTGGGGCTGCCTCCTCTCCTGAAGCACAAACATTTTGACAGAACCACATTTTGACAGCCAAGGCAGCAGATCCACGTCCCTCTGAAGACCAAGGCAGGTCACTCGTACCCCAGCCTGCTCCAGGTAGCTCCAGATGCCAGCTAGGGGTTAGGAAAACCTCTGCTTTGTCTTCTCCAAGATCCTGCAGTGCCTCAGGTCTTCTGTTTTGACCCAAACACTGTTTTGACCCTCTGCAGCAGATGCACAGTCTGTGATCTCTCCAAGGAGGTACTTGGTGCTCTCAGTGCTTGTTCAGTGTTCAAGACAGTAAAGAAGAATTATCAGTGTTGTTGAGTCAGACCAGAGCATCACCTTGGACAGTTCCCTGGCAGAAACAGGGGGTCCAGAGGCTCTGATTCATATCCAAGTCTCATGGAAACCACCTTCACCCAGCAAATGCCTGCAGGTACTTGTGCCCACCACGCTGGGCTCCTGAGGTAGATTTAGTCAGATATTAAGAACAAATTCCTCCCTGTGAGGGTGGGAGGCCCTGTGGCTGGATCCCTGGCAGTGCCCAAGGCCAGGCTGGACAGCGCTTGGAGCAGCCTGGGACAATGGAAGGTGTCCCTGCCCATGGCAGGGGGTGGAAGGAGATGGGCTTTAAGGTATTTTCCAACCCAAAGTGGTCTGGGATTCTGGGATTCCTGAGGGATGGCTTTCTTGGCTCTGTGCTGACCCTCCTGCCCAGCCTGTTTGGGCAGGAGGGGTGTCCATCACTGCATTTCTAAAGCATTAGGAGAGAAACCACCTCACTCAACAGCTTCCACACCCTCAGGTGTCCTGTGCCCCTGCTGCCAGCAGTGTGCTCACACTAACACAGAGCAGATCTGGCTCTCACAGCAGCCTGCTGCCAGCAACAGGGTGTAGTGCTGCACACAAGTAATGAGAAAACTGGGAATAGTGTGGAAGAGGAGAGATTATTAGATAATAAATTATCAATGCACCAAAAACTCTTCTGTTCATATTTTCTCCCCCTTACAGCTTCCCTAATATCCTAGGAAAGTGACAATTACACAATTTAAGGAGGTTAACTTTATTAAATCCAGGTTTTTTTATTGCTTTGCTTTTAATAGATGGTTGAGATAAAAGCATCTGATTAGAGGAAGGTCACAAAATAAAATATTTAATAGTCATGGAGAGAACAATTCATCCTCCCCTCTGCATGCAGAGCAGCACAGAGGCAGAGGGTCCTGGTGGCAGCTCTCTGCAGAGACCACGAGTGAAAAGAAAAGGCTAAAGTTTCAAAACTAAGGTGGGAATGAGGGGGTAAGGCTCACTTTTGCCAGTATCAAATAATGGATACCAAGAGGTGAATTTTCCACAGGTTACACTCACTCCTGGGCTCTGACTTAAACATTACAGGCTGGAAAACATCCTCCTGTGCATCAGGAAAATCACATCCCCTGTGCTGGGTGGGTGCTGCAGTCTGTGCCTCTCCAGCCACCAGCACCTCTCCAGCTCTGCACGGAGCACCAGGACAGCAGGACTGAGGCAGCCCCTCAGCCTCTGCAGCTCCCAGTAACCTGCAGCCTATGTAAAACCCTGTCTAAAGTCTGATTTTCCATGAAGAAACCATTCCAAAGTCAGCTCATTGCTCACCCCTTTGATGGCAAACAAGGAGCTGGGTTGAGCTGTCAGGTGCTGGGGGCAGCACCCTGGAGGTCACTTGCAGTCACACACCCTTTTGCTCCACACACAGCTGGAGCTTTGCTAAAAACTCCTCTGTGGAACTGATTCTCCACTCACCTTGGCACCTCCTGACTGCCTTGGCTCTTCCAAGCCAGGATTTCCTTGGGCAGAGCAAACCCAAGAGCTTCAGAGTGAAGATGGATGGTGGGTAAGGTGTGCTTTTATGAGACAGAGTGTTCTTGTCCAGAGGTAAGAGGCCAGTGCCCTGCACAGTGCCACTGTCGAGCACAAGGATTAATAAGAATGTTTTCCAAATGCTCCTGGTGGCAGAGAGAAACTCTTTTCCATTTACAACTGGCAGTGTGCTGTGAGGCAAGGAAAACAAAGTATTTGGGTTGCTAACTACACTGCAGGTGAGAAATAACAGCTGCCAGCTCCAAAGCCACTGTCCAATTACTCCTTATTAACAGTCCTACAAGCCCAGCACGGACTTTCATTGCCCAAAGCCAAAAAAAGAAAATAAATTTAAAAATCTGCATGCCAGGGTTCGTTAGAAGTCAGGTCAAGGCTTGGCCTAAAATCCAGGTAGGCACTTACCTTCCTCATGTGCAGCATCCATCCTTTCATCCTCAGTGGATGTTTGGATGGCCAAAAGCACAGCCAGCATTCCCAGCTGGGTGAGTGAGGCACTGAGGGATTTTCTGAGGGTTTGAACTCACATTTTCAGCCTTGCCCTGCTGTTTGCTGTTCCTGAGGAAGGGGCTGTGGCTGTCCCTGTGTGTGCCACTGGGTGATCAGCCAGTCTGAGCCCAAAGCATTGCTGATTCACACAGCAAATGGCTCAGAGGAAATAAAGTTTCTTTTTTAGCAATGGACCCTGCATGGCTCAGCTTGATAAAATCAGCAGGCTGGAGATGGATGATGCTGGGAATCACTTCTGAGCTACAAATGTACCACAATGACAGAAATTAATAGAGTCCTCAGACTCGAAACACCAGGGCATGTGTTTTAATTTAGAAGGACTGGAAGTAAAAAATCATCTCACTGTCACATCTCCAGGTCAGCATTTTACTCATTAACTTCAGCTTTGGGCACAGGTAAAGGAGCAAAGCCCTGCTCCATGCAGCTGCCAGAGCTGCACAGGGGCTCTCTGCTTTTTAACATGTTCATTACAACACCATTGCTCATGTGTCTGGAAGGGGCATCACAAAAACTAACTGCACTTTATAATCAGGCTTAATCTCTTTAAGTTTTGCTGAAGTCACTTTTCTGGTGCCTGAGGGAAAAAATCAGTCTTCAAACCACTGGGAAGCTGCAGCATGGTAGTTAGATAATGTATGATTCCATAACTCTGGGTGCTAATCTAATTAGAGATTGTATCTAGGATTCGCTTCAACATCTATTTATTTTTCTATTTTTACTTGAAAACATTCACAAAGAAATTAGGTTGTAAGTGGGGAGATGGGGCAAATCCTGAATCATTCCTGCTGGGCTCCCAGATTTAAGCTGAACTCCACATTTCATGACCAAGAAACAACAGAAACAAGACCCAGATTAACAAATCACTCAGAGAACTTTGGAAATTTCAGCAAAAAACTTCCCACCCAGAGGGAAAACACAGAGAAAATGTACCCAAACCCGAATTTGTCCTTCCCAGCCAATTCCAACATCTCAATGTTCTCTTCTCCTAGCCAGCAGGTGAGAGCTCAGGTTTGACAGGTCATTTGCCCTGGCTCCTGGCATGGGGAGTGTGCTGTCCCCCAGGGCTGCAGGAATCCATCACTGCACCAGCTGGGAATGGCTCCTCACCCTGGGGTGATCCTGCAGACAAGACATGATTTATTTGTTTAAAGTAACTAGAGGTGCCTGTCAGGGACCTGAAATAAATACCTGAGGTGCAATAAATTAAAAAGAAAAAAAAGGAATGTCGTGGCATATATTAACATGGAATTGTTAGGGCAGCATGGATATAAACCAAGCCCCTTCATTTGCTCCATAGAGAGCCCATAAACATTTATATTCTTTGTCTGCAAGCAGAAATAATGGGTTTTTGGAAAGATTTTGCACACATGTTTTGGAGCATCAGCCTTTTCTATGAGAATGTCTGAGAGGTTGAGTTGGCAGTTCTGAAAAATAATAATTCCAGATTCTTGTTCCCTATATTTTCCAAAAGAAAAGTTCCAATGTAATGCAAAAATACTCCATGACTTCAACATCAGCACATGTGAAGGAAAGCCAGACTCCTTTTGTGGCCATGCAGTCCTGAAAGCCTTTCTAGTATTGCCACATTTTTAAGAAAAATAAGTTTTAAAAAGACAGAGGAGGACAGCTGCTCCACTGACCACCAGATCCCTCAGTGCATTCATTCATTGCTTCCCCTCTTGGAAAGGACTTGCATGTTTAGCAAGCCTTGAGTGCATTTCTCCTGCAGGCTCTGGAAGGAGTTTTTGGGTTCTTGGGAGACAAGAAACCTTTTCCTTCACCCCCTTCCCTCTCCTCTCTCCACTCTGGCAGGAAGGTCACTGAGGGTGCCCAAACAATTCTGACTTTTACAGCAAGTCCAGCGGAGGCTCCAGGGGGATCAGAGGGATGGAGCAGCTCTGCTGGGAGAGCTGGGATTGTTCACCTGGACAAGAAAAGGCTTCAAGGTGACCTCATTGTGGCCTTCTAGCACCTGTAGGGAGCCTAGAAGAAAGATGGAGAAAGACCNGTAGGGAACCTACAAGAAAGATGGAAAAGACAATTTACCTGGAGTGACAGGACAAGGGGAAATGGATTTGAACTGACAGAGAGCAGGTTTAGATTGGATATTAGGAATAAATTCTGCCCTGTGAGAGTGCTAAGGCCCTGGCACAGGGTGCCCAGAGAAGCTGTGGCTGCCCCTGGATCCCTGGCAGTGCCCAAGGCCAGGCTGGATGGAGGCTTGGGGCATCCTGGGACAGTGGGAGGTGTCCCTGCCCATGGAATGAGATGAGTTTTAAGGCCCCTTCCAACCCAAACTATTTATGATTTTATGTTTCTAATTCCAAATCATGCTCCTCATGGGACACTGGGAGCACGATGGTCACACCTGAACCCCTGAACCCCGGGGTTTCCTCTCACACAGCACCCTGAGCAAGGAAGAATCAGGCTCTGGAAGGAGGTGGTGGCAGCACCTTCCAGAGAGGAGCAGGTACCTGCACCTCCTTGGGCACCATTGCAGATTGTCCCTTGTGCCTCTGCTCCTCCTGCAGAGCACAGCCACAGGAAGATCTGCTGCCTCCCAGAGTTTGCCTCTCTGTGCATGGACTCCCCTTTCCCCAGGCTCCCTGGAGGAGCACACATCCCATTTTCTGTATTAGCTGTCAGCACTCTGCTCTCTACCTGAGTGACCATGAAAAATGAGACCAAGAAAAACTCCTCTGCTGTGTGCAAGGGCCTTTGGCCTCCCTCTCTCTGGCTGCTGAATTTCAACCTGCTGGCACCTGCTGGGGCACCTCTGCTGTTGCAGAGCCCAGCAGCTCTGGGTTATGGCAGCTCTCATCCCCCTGGACTGTGTGTGAGGGGTTCCCAAAACCATAACCACAGTATTTACAAACTGGCATAAATTAGAAACTGAGAGCAGAAATCTTTAGGAAAGGTCCCTGGCTCTGTTTCCCACCAGCTCTGACCACATGCCCCATTCACCCCTTGCTGGGCACTATAAATGCCCTCCTGGCATCTTACACATTCCTGTTTAAAGGAATAGCTAAATCTGCACTTTCACAGGTCAGAAGTGTCATTTTCCATTAACATATTTAGGTGTCTATTATAACTATTGATACACAACTGGGCACTTTAAATTAACCTTGGCTTGAACTGGGACTTTACAACCAGATTTCTTCAGCAAAGCTTCACCCTATGGATAGCACAGGCCCAGGCAAGAGTGGGCTGTTAACAGGACTGAAACAATGAGAAATTCTCTGAAAACCTGCTGTGAGAGTTCAGCTGGTTTATAACTAATCACTGCATTTCACTTTGCCATGGGAGTCACATTAATTATCACAAAATCAGAAAGGGCTTCATCCACCTCTCCTCTGAGTCACCAGGAAAAGAAATCAAGACTTATTATCTTCTATATTCTTCACTGGCTCTCTTCAAAATCTCATAACAGCCAGAAATCCAGATCAAAAAGTATGACACTTTCCAATTTCCCTTGATTTAATTTCCTCAAGCTGACTAATTTAATTGCAATATTTGCCTGGTACCTTGAGTTCTGCTTTCTCACTCTCTTCCCATTGCTGAAACCTGTTCCCCCAGTCCTGCTCCTTGAGCTTAAATCTACACAGATGTTTCCAAATTTGTATTTGTTAGAGATTAATTACCATCATTCCCCAGTGCATCATTCCATAGGGATCAGCTGTGCTGTGGAACACACACACACACACACACACACACACACACACACACATCCTGTGGTTAGCTAAGAGAGCCTGCAATCAGGTATCTCAAAAAGGATAAATTGTTTAAAGTGAGACAGATTAAAAGTGAAGTCTGGATTGTTGTTTTTTTTTAAGCTTCCATGTGCATGAGCCTGGAAGATCGAGCTGGCAAGCAAAGCTACTGGAGCATGATTAGAATTCAGCTTCACATCCAAGAACTCAAACAACATCAAGGTGAGGCAATATTTTAAACATCCACAGATTAAAAAGCTTTGAATGGATTTTCAGACTTTAAATTTTCCCCTTTTTTATACTTTTGGGTTTAGAAATGATTTTTAAGAATAGTTGCAGCAATGAAACTATAACTCAAAATTAAGTTAAAATAGGCAAGGAAGCTATGTTTTATTATTTTTTGGGTATCCATTCCCCTCTCTCTGCTGTTGAGTTCCTTTCACCAAGCCAGAGGCCTTGGGATGGGAGCTGCCCTGGGAATCTGAGCAGCAAATCACCCTGTGCCCTGCTGCAGTCCCTGCACCCCTGCACCTCCCAGCAAAGCCTTTTCCTTCCCTGAGCTTTATTTATAACAGGGTTTTCGGGATAGATGTTGCAGATCTCAGTAATTTTCAAGCTGGAGGTGAGCCCTCCTGTGTGCCAAGCCCTCTCTGTGTGCATGTATTTCATATTCCAGGACTTTACAGCAGATTTCAAAGGTAAGAGTCATGGATCTTAAATATCTTTGGAGATTTATAGCAAAGAAAAAAACCCTTTAGATGCAGGATGCTCTCCTGACAAGTAGCAGTCACCAAAGATCCTGCAGTAATTTTCTCAAGGCCAGAAGGATTTAATGTCTCTATGTGCAGGAATGGCAATGGAGGAAGGAAGGTACAAAATGCAAATCTGCCTCCCAGCATTTCAGCATCCCCCAGGCACATCTCAGACGTGCCTCAGCAGGGTTTGTTCAGCAAACTGCAGCCCTGCCCTGCAGCCCCACCTCAGCACTGAGCCCTGACCTGCTGGTGCTGCTGCAGGGCACTCAGGGCTGCTCCTCTGCCCTGGCTGGGGACACTTCTCCTGCTGTGTGATGAACTCTGGAAATGCAATGGTGCTGCCACACAGCAGCAGCTGAGCCCCTGCAGCCTCTGATGGCAGGAATTGCCCTGGCTGTGCTGCTGAGTGCAGGCCATCACCTCCCCTCAGTGCCCCAGCCACAGCACTGGGGACTGGCATTGTCTGGTGGGTAAATGTCACACCAAATCTGGGCTGAAGGAACACACCATCAGGATGAGGGTGACATGGCTGAGGGTGACATGGCTGAGGGTGACATGTGTCACCTTCCTGTCTCAGTGTGTCTGTGTGCTGGCAGGGCACCAAGTGGCACCAAGTTCATCAGTATTATTAACAGGAGGGTTCTGTCCATCAAAGCTGAGAGCAGAGAGCAGGGGAAGCAATGTTTCATAGGGCAAAGAATGGAAAACTCTCTGCTATTCACTCAATTCCAAACAGGACATCCTTGTGCCAAGGAAATTAGGATTCTTTAGTTATTCCAGTTGGCTTCTGAGTACGGGCAAGTTGGAAATTAAACATAATTACATTCATTATTATTTTGCTTACAGAGCCAGCCAATCTGTCAGCTTAGACTGAGCCCTGCAGAGACCTTGCAGTGCTCAGACCCAGCCTTTCCAATCCTGCCTAGCCTGAGCAGGGCCCAGTCTGGCANGAAGGGTTTCACCCTGCAGAAATGAGCCTTTCCCTCCCAGCTGCAGCTCTTTCACTCTGGGCACACACTTGGTGAAGGACTGGCTGCA
The DNA here is from genome assembly GCA_013398995.1 of Alaudala cheleensis. Taxonomy (NCBI): domain Eukaryota; kingdom Metazoa; phylum Chordata; class Aves; order Passeriformes; family Alaudidae; genus Alaudala; species Alaudala cheleensis. The sequence continues at coordinate 93,625 of VWYE01020838.1, forward strand.
GAATCTTGACCTTTTCTTCGCCCTGAATTGAAATGTAAAATTTTTCATTAGATTTTTTTCCTTTGTTAAATTATTAAATATCTTTCCAAAGAGAAGAAAAATTATCTCATCAACTGCTGTTTATCTCCAGTTTTGGCTTCTGATTTCTCCCCCCCCTGCCTTTTCTGTATTTTGAATTAAAATGTTATTTNTGTCTTTACGTGCAGGAATGGCAATGGAGGAAGGAAGGTACAAAGTGCAAATCTGCCTTCCAGCATTTCAGCATCCCCCAGGCACACCTCAGACGTGCCCCAGCAGGGTTTGTTCAGCAAACTGCAGCCCTGCCCTGCAGCCCCACCTCAGCACTGAGCCCTGACCTGCTGGTGCTGCTGCAGGGCACTCAGGGCTGCTCCTCTGCCCTGGCTGGGGACACTTCTCCTGCTGTGTGATGAACTCTGGAAATGCAATGGTGCTGCCACACAGCAGCAGCTGAGCCCCTGCAGCCTCTGATGGCAGGAATTGCCCTGGCTGTGCTGCTGAGTGCAGGGCATCACCTCCCCTCAGTGCCCCAGCCACAGCACTGGGGACTGGCATTGTCTGGTGGGTAAATGTCACACCAAATCTGGGCTGAAGGAACACACCATCAGGATGAGGGTGACATGGCTGAGGGTGACATGGCTGAGGGTGACATGTGTCACCTTCCTGTCTCAGTGTGTCTGTGTGCTGGCAGGGCACCAAGTGGCACCAAGTTCATCAGTATTATTAACAGGAGGGTTCTGTCCATCGAAGGTGAGAGCAGGGGAAGAAATGTTTCATGGGGCAAATGAACGGAAAATTCTCTGCTGTTCACCCAATTCCAAACAGGACATCCTTGTGCCAAGGAAATTAGGATTCTTTAGTTATTCCAGTTGGCTTCTGAGTGCGGGCAAGTTGGAAATCAAACATAATTACATTCATTATTACTTTGCTTACAGAGCCAGCCTATCTGTCAGCTTAGACTGAGCCCTGCAGAGACCTTGCAGTGCTCAGACCCAGCCTTTCCAATCCTGCCTAGCCTGAGCAGGGCCCAGTCTGGCAGCTCCATGGTGGCTTTGGCAGTGGCTCAGGAGACAGGAGCTCATGCACACAGTGCTCCCTGTGTCTGTGCTCTCACACAGCCCCTCCTCAGCTCCACAGGGTCAGCTCCAGCAGCTGCAGAGCCCGGCCCTGGCTGTGCCCCCGGGGCAGCCCTGGCTGGGACCAGAGCCAGGGGGAAATGCCTGAGCTCTCAGATGGGTCAGCACAGCCCTGAGGAGCTCTGGAGTGAACATTGCTGGGATGGAANAAATATCTTTCCAAAGAGAAGAAAAATTATCTCATCAACTGCTGTTTATCTCCAGTTTTGGCTTCTGATTTCTCCTCCCCCTGCCTTTTCTGTATTTTGAATTAAAATGTTATTTCAAACTAAAAATATCAAAACCTGTCATTTGAATCCCATCAATTTCCAAAATGCTGCCTTTTTTTCCCCCTGAAGACTTGAACTGTCAAACTGATACCAGTTCTGTATGCTGCACCTGCAAAAACACAATATCTTCAAATAACCATTTGCCAAGGTTAATGTTCTGGAAAGAAACACTCAGATGAGATCCAGACACAGGGGCCAGGCTGGGGCAGGGACAGGATGGGGTCCAGTGGGTTTCTGCAAAGCACAACACCTACAAATGATGTAAAGGATTGGTTTGTGCTCCTTCTCTTCTTAGCCAATCCTGTAGGAATACACTGATATGGTACTGATTAGTTAATTGATGATCATCCTTGGCCATGGAATGGTTTGGGTAGGGAGAAACCCTAAAACTCATCCAGTTCCAACTCCCTGCCATGGGCAGGGACAGCTCCCACTGGACAAGGTTTCTCAGAGTACCAGAAAAGCTCCTACATAAGGAAAAGGCCCTTCCTGCAAGAAGAAGGGATGATTAAAGGGAAGATATATTTTTCAACATGATCCAATATTTAGCACTCACACAGGGTGTGAGTGGGGACAAGAACACATTGGTTGGTTGGTTTTTGTTTCCAAGTGTCCTTCAGTTCAAACAATTCCATTTCTTTGAAACTGAAGTTATTTGAAAAATGCTCCTTTCTGTCAATCACCAGTAAGAGATTATGGAATGACATGCTCTTCTCTCAAACTTTCCATTAAGGAATTATTTTGAGAATTGAGAAATTTTAGTTTCAGTTCTGTTGTTCATCTTTGGTGGGGTTTTTTTTTCCCAGTTTATGACAATTCTGTTGTAACTTATAACACATTACTGTGACTGACAAGTTCTACCATGATGGAATGCATGAATCAAAACACTCCTGACTTCTTATTTAAAAAATATCAGGGACAACAGACAGCAAATACTTGTTCTGTAGAACAAAACATCTCCTGTTTGTTCCAATGAAGTGAGTTAAAGCAAGCTGACACACAGATCAAAGTGTTGCCTGCTTGAAAACTGTCAAACCATTTCCTTGTAAACTAGATGGGAAGTACTTTGAAACACAGGAAAAAAAACCTGATGTCTCATTCAGCAAGCCAAATCCCAGCCACCCCTAATGCAGGGAACTAAAACATCAGTGTGATTTGGTCAGCAGGCTGTCTCAGTACACCATCATCAGTTCAATCTGTTCATCACCATTAACAGGGTGTCACAAAAAGATGGTAAAACAAAGATAAAAGTAAATTTAAGGTGTCATCATTCCAAAGTGAAAATTCTCCTGGTTTATTTTAAAGGGGAAGTTAAGATAATTGAGAACAGCAGCATTTGCTGCCCTGGCTCTGTCCCCCAGGCATTGTGGGGGGTGGGATAACCCAGGATGCCCATCCCAGGTGCTGGAGCCTGTCAGGGCACAGCAGAGGTGTTGAGGCACATCAGGAAAATTCTATCCACTCCAGCATAAAATCTTCTCACCTTCAGACCTACCTGACTTGGAATATTCAAAAAAAAAATTGTCCATATATATTTCCATATACTAAATAAACCATGGAAAATCATCTAGTGATGCTGGAGATCTGTTCACTCTTACAAACAGAGAGGTCAGTTGTAGAAACTGATTCAACAGGTTAAGGACTGTGTGAAGAAGTTGGAAATACACCTGGGAAATAAAATTAAAAATAGATTAGGTTGCATATTGTAGAGCTTGTAAGGAACCTAAATTATAACACCAAACCCCCAAAAATTAAGTCAAATTAATAACAATTTGATGAGCAGGAGAAGAGCTCCTCCATCATCCAGCAGAGCTGTTCCCAGCTGTCTGCAGAGGATAATGCTTCCCAATAAAAATGATGGATTCATTTGTAGAGATGTTTCAGTGGTTGTTACAGAGAGGTAAGAATTCAGACTACAGGGGGAAAGCAATAGTCCAGGAGATATTTATATAAATTACAAGTTTCCAAATCAGCTGGGGCTGCTGACATTCACTGCCAGGTACTTGGAAAGGTGGAGACAATCTGAGGGCTGTTAACACTGATTTTTGAAAATTCAGGGACTGTGAAGAGTCCCAGAAGAGCAGAGAACAGCAAACATAGCAGGGAATTACAGGCCAGGCAGCTTAACTTCAATTCCCAGAAAAAATACTGCAACAAATCATCAAACAAACACTTTCTAAGCACCAAAAAGATAACAAAGCAGTGAGGGACAGCCAGCACGGATTTGTCAAGAACAAATATCATGGCAATCTCATATTTTTCCATGACAGAGCAGCAGAACTCAGGGAGAGGCAGTCACTGTTTACACAAGGGCCACAGCGAGGCCTTTGTTTTCTGTGACACTGCTTTAAGCAAGGCACAGAATTGAGATTGGGTGACATTGTCAAGGTGCAGGAGGTGGAGAACACGCTCAGAGAGCAGCTCTCACAGGGTGTGGTGACATCTGTGTCACAGGAACATCTGTGTGCACTGCATGAGGATTCACCCCGGGCCTCTGAGAGCATCACCTGACCTGGGCAAAGGATGGACTGGGAAACTGTGGGGACAGACAAAGGAGCTGGGATTCAGTTTAAAAAAGAGAAGTTGTAAAGGTAAATCAGGGTAAATCCTCATGCTGGGAGCACTGCAGCCTCAGACAGGGAGATGGACACTTCATCCTCCACTTCTGCTGAGAGTAAAGTGAGGATGAAGCTGTTTGAATTGCAGCAGCGCACACTGAGGGGCAGGGACAAAAGAAACTGCTGAATGTGAGGGGTTGCAAAGTGCCAGAAGTGGCTGTCCAGGAACACAACAAACATCCATCACTGAGGGTCTGGGGAAAGGTCTGGCAAACAGACAAGGGGGTGATACCAGGTAAAGCACCTCCTCACCAGGGCAAGCACAGGGGCAGGCACTGATTGATCTCTGCTCTCTGCTCACCAGTGACAGCACCCAGGAATGGCTGGAGCTGTGCCAGGGAGGCTCAGGCTGGATCTCAGGGAAAGGCTCTTCCCCAGAGGGTGCTGGCACTGCCCAGGCTCCCCAGGGAATGGGCACAGCCCCGAGGCTGCCAGAGCTCCAGGAGCCTTTGGACAGCACTGCCAGGGATGCCCAGGGTGGGGTTGTTGGGGTCTGTGCAGGGACAGGGCTGGGCTGGGTGATCCTGGGGGTCCCTCCCAGCTCAGGATGTTCTGTGATCCTATGAAAATGCCTCCCCTCCTGAATTTCTCTCCCCTGCACCCAGCACTGCCTGCTCAGAGAGGTGTTCCCCATACACTGCACATCAGGAGGATGCTCTCTGTCCTGCTTTTCTGTTATTCTTTAACAGTTTTTATTATGCTTCAAGGAAAAAGAACCATCTTGTAGAGAAGCCCCACACACATCACTATTAGTGACCCTGTGAACAGGATGATGAATTCTTTGTTATGTGCTCTGCTGTGCAGAGAGATCCATCCTGGTGGATAATGAAGATGGCACTAAACAGAAAGTAAAACACACTCCCATAACAGCCACAACAATGAGTCCATTTACAAAAAATACAGCACACTGGTGTTTTCCAACAACAACAACTTCCTCCCCCCCAAAAAAAAAATCTTTGTACCTATAACGAGGCATTAGTGATTTCATGCTGAGTGAAAGCTGCCAGTTTTCCCTTCACACTGATTTCTCTGAAATAACACCTGCAGAGGTGCCCTCAGAGGAACAGGAGGGGTGTTGCTGCAGCAGAGGAGCCAGGAGCTCTCACACAGCTGGGTTATCCAGGGGATCAGGGCAGGAGTCACTAGAAAATTAAAGGAGCAGAGAAAGGGAAGGGAATTGGGATCCCCCTGTTCCTCTGGAAAGCAGCAGCATCAATCCAGACCCAAACACACAAAATTCTGCAGTTTCCTTAACGGCACAGGGCTGTAAATTTGAGTATCAAAGGCATGAACACATCACCCACCTGTGCCAGGCCAGGGATAAATTCACCCCCTGAGAAAACATTAATCATCTGGCCAGGTACTGAGTGCTGTGCTGGGACACTGCCTCCAAAAACAGCACATCCAGGAGCAGCACACCAAACTCCAGTGAATTAATGCTCTTTTTTTTTACCCCCTGCTCAATCTGTTCACTCTTACAAAGTAAAATTCCCAGCATGAAACATTTTCCTTCATTCTGGGACTTCATGATGCATCTCTTCCTCACCCCACATCAACTCCATTTCCTGAAAATAAGCTTTTCCCTCAGCCAGGACTCCTGGAGAGATGCTGGTAAGGAAGAGACTGTGCTACCTATTCATTTCACTCCTTTTGTCCCAAAACAAAGACACAACCACAGCAGTAGGGCAAAGTCTGGAGCAAACACAAAAATAAATGGATTTATTTATTTCAGCCCTGAAAATACTGGGGCTTTGTCAAGCCTTTACCTTCTGCTGCTGTGCCCCAGGGAGCTGCATTCCCTGAGAAAGGTGGGCCATGCCTTTATGTGACACTGCACAAGGACCCCACATTTCTGATCTGCATCAGCAGAACTCCCTTCATCCATGACCTTGGGACATTGCCCTGAAAATAAAATTTTAGCTGAACAACTGCTCATACAGAGTGAGAACTTGGGGTGGCTCCAGATCTCCAGAGCACAGTGCTCTGTCTGACCCAAGGCCTGGCAGCAGCTCCATGGTTTTGGCCCTTACCTCCACCTTCTCCTCTTTATTTTATGCTTCTTTTCCCAATCAGTCCATCCATCAGAGCTCCCCCAGCTTTGCCTTCAGTGAATCACTAATTCCAGGCACCTGCTGGTTGATTTTCTCCTCCCATGCTGAAGCCATTCTGGTTTCAGCTCTCAGCCACTCTGTCAGCAATCCCAATCTCCTCTCAGCAATCCCAAATCCCTGACAGCAATCCCAATCTCCTGCCAGCAATCCCAATCTCCTCTCAGCAATCCCAAATCCCTGTCAGCAATCCCAAACCCCTGTCAGCAATCCCAGTCTCCTGTCAGCAATCCCAAACCCCTGTCAGCAGTCCCAAACCCCTGCCCTGAGCTCCCTGCTGGGGTGCCCAGGGTCCCACAGCAGAGACAAGGCTGCAGTGGCTCTGGGAATGCAAACCAGGTGGGAAATGCACCTGCAGGGCAAGGCAGGGGGAACTGAGATTGGCACAGGTGTGAACGGCCTCGGGTGGAGGCAGCAGAGGAGACCCGAGCCCAGAGGCAGGGATTTCCTGCTGGGGTTTATCTCCAGTCCCTCACTGAGCTCCTCTGAGAGTGACTGCCTGAAGCTTATGCTGGGAAGAATTCAGACTCCTGTTGGTTGCATTGCATATTAATAATTTAAATGGATAGGACAGTATATCAGATATATTGAAAAATCTTGCCATACTTTATTATGGTTTTTAAAATTGATGGCCTCTGGTTTACATGCAAGGACTCTGAAATAGAGTTAATACCTACAATACTTTGCCATTACATCCATTTTTAATTATCAAGAACACCAGGCAAAGTTTACGATATATTTAACAGAGTTTTATGCTTTGTCACAAGTACCTAAATTATTGATGTGCCACACATTTTATTAAGCATAGCATTTCATGAGAACAATGGTTTGGGGATGTAATTCTACCAAATTGTTAAGGCAGAGGGAGGAGCCTCCAGAAGCAATTCCTGAAGAGGGAGGAGTGTGAGAGCAAGACCAGTTCTGGACTTCTCTTGGTGTTTTGGGGAGTGGAGACCAAAATATCCCAGCTCCTTTTCTGGGGAAGGCAGACATCATCCTGGTTTTTACCTTGCTACTGAAGAGATGCCTCCAGAAGGGCTCTCAGTGCTTCCTCTAATGGAGAAAGGGATTGAGGGAGGGATTTCCCAACTTCAGGAGCTCTGTGACTACACCTGGAGCAGGTAGAGCTCCACACCTTGGGGAGCAGTGCCAGGACTGACACATGCCCTCTCACCCTCTGGCCTCCCAGCCCTCCAGCAGGGCTGAACACTGCTGCACCAAACTGAGACATGGGAACCTCAGATGACCACTGCTGCACCAAACTGAGACATGGAAACCTCAGATGATCAGTGCTACACCAAACTGAGACATGGGAACCTCAGATGAACACTGCTGATCACTGCTACACCTAACTGAGACATGGAAACCTCAAGTGATCACTGCTACACCAAACTGAGACACGGGAACCTCAGATGATCAGTGCTGGTCACTGCTGCACCAAACTGAGACATGGGAACCTCAGATGAACACTGCTGGTCACTGCTGCACCAAACTGAGACATGGAAACCTCAGATGATCACTGCTGGTCACTGCTGCACCAAACTGAGACATGGAAACCTCAGATGATCACTGCTCCACCAAACTGAGACATGGGAACCTCAGATGATCACTGCTGATCACTGCTACACCAAATTGAGACGTGGGAATCTCAGGTGATCACTGCTGGTCACTGCTGCACCAAACTGAGACATGGGAAACCTCAGCTGATGCAAAGAGCCAGGAACAGCAGGAGAATCAGTGAGAGAACCCTCGAAGGAGCCACACAAAGAACTCCCAGCTCCTCCCTCCAGTTCTGTACCTCCACAGGATCTTCTGGCCAAACATCACCTGAAGGTCACAGACAGGGAGGACACAAGGAAGGAGAAAACCAAAGCCAGGCAGAGCCAGTGAGGCTCAAACCCAGCTGGACAGTGCTGCCTGAGTGCCCCGGGGTCACTTTGGCACAATGTCCCTGCCAAGAGCCACAGGAGGCACCGGGGCTGCTCTTCCACGCTGGTTTTTCCCCATTGTTCTTTTTATTACTGAACTGACTGGCTCTGCTGGCCACAGTTATTTTTCCTCCACGACTAAAGTCTGACGGAGCTGCCCTGGGGAGTGATTTTGGAAGCAGCTGCGATGTTTATTATCAGTGTGGGCAGGTTTTTGTTCCTCTAACAGCCATCTATCACGCCCCATTTGATGAGTTGCTAATTCTCACTGTTTGTCCTCAGAAAGGCTGGAAACGTTTCTTTTCTGTCCTGGAATGGGAGAAGAGATGGCAGTTCCAGCTCTGGATGCCAGGGACCACAGCAGCTCCACCCTGCACCAGGACTGCTGCAGGCAGGGGTTTGTACCAATACTGGGGAAGTGTTTTCACCCCCTCCCTATCAGGGTTGGGCTGATTTACATAGAAATGTTTCAAATCAGCAAAAATCACTGGTCTCTATCCCATTTCTGTTTGTACTTTCGAGGGGCTGCTGAGCAGAAAGTTTTATTCTTATCAGTGGGAAACCATTAAAACATGAACTGCAATTAAATTCAGCCTTTGCTTTCAGTTCACTCCCTCATCTGTATGCATTTGGGCAGATACAGATACCTGCATTCACTCACAGTCTGTTTTTTCCAATTTTTTGCCATGTTAAACAATGTTAAGTGATCCCTTTACTATTTACTAAATGATAGTTAATTTTCCACTTGTGTCAAACTCTACTTGGACAACTGGAACTGAATAAAAATGCACAAATCAGCATTTCAAACAGCTTTCTACCAATTACAAGTTTTTCATGCATGCTAGGCAACAAAAATATTTTCAATAAAACATGCTTTGCATTTCAATCTGATTTGCAACACAAAAGAAGAGCTACATGTGATCAATAAAATTGAATTGTTTGTTTCCAATAACTGGGGTCAAAACCTTGGAGATGTTGGAGCTAATTGAATGAAAATCAGGTGCAAGAAGATAATACCTGAGGCAGCAGAAAGAAAAGCACTTTCTGAATTGCTTTTGGGTTTTGTTCTCACCAAATCTGAATTAATTAATTTTTGAGCTTTGTTACTGGATGAAACTGCTTTAAACAAAGTCTTTTTTTCTGCAATTCCTGAAAACACCAGATTTAAAGTGTAGGCAGCCCTTCAGCAAGGTCAAAGCAAGTGTTTAGGCAGGTTTTATCCATCCTTCCCGTGGGCTGAAGAATCAGAAAACTCCAGCAGTAAATGTCTTGCTTTAGCATTTTCATTTATTGTAAGTCTTTTAAATACATTAAGATTTTAATATAGATGGTGAGAATTTCACACTTAATTTTCTAGTTTAAAATATCTGATTACTTTCAAGTCATCCATTTTTATCAGCCACACCTTTAAAAAAGAATTCTTTCCCAGCAGAACATAAATCAGTTCCCAGGACAAGAAAATTAACACCCACAGGTGGGCACAGGGAGTGTTCACCCAGCACATCAGCCAGGGCTGAGCCAAAAGAGGGCACAGAGCTGCAAATTGAACATGTGAGAACTAAAGATCCTGCACTGCCCTGATCTCTGCACACCTTGGTTCTTCTGCACCCCACAGGAGGGGAGGGTTGTGCCTGTCCCTGGATCCCTGGCAGTGCCAGGTTGGACACTGGGGCTTGGAGCAACCTGGGATAATGGAAGGTGTCCCTGCCATGGAACCAGATGAGCTTTACATTTCTTTTCCACCCAAACCATTCTGATTCCATGGAGTTGGGTGGACACTGAGGACCAGGCAGTCCCTTCCCCTCATCCAGCTGCCACTTTGGATGGTGATCCAGCTTTATGCACTTCAGAGGTGACAAAAACTCCCATCTCTTTCCAAGCTGCAGGTGGAGGTTGGAGAAATGTGTTGTCACTTTAAGCAAAAGTGTTGAATTCAGATTGCCTTTTTACCAGATCACTGTGATCCACTAGAAAAGTAATTTTCACCCATATAAAGGAATTTGAACTGCTACAAAAATTAGGAAACAAGTCCCATTGAAGGCAGAGCCTTCCCTCAGACTGTGTTCCAGAAGTCACTGAATGTCTGTACACAGCCCTGGAGATGTGAAGGGTGACTTCAGGAATCAATGCTGATGTTGGCTCCAAAGAGAAAGTGGAGCCGACAGGGCAGCAAATTGATTTGGACATGAGTAATTACTGAAGTTATTAGTGTCCTTGTCTGCAGCAGCACCTAAAGCAGAGATGACAGGGAGCTCAGGAGGAGCCTGCCAGCAGGACAGCCAGAGCATGCACACCCTGGCACCCCCTGACTGCCAAAGCACCCCTCCAACTCCAATTTTGTGATGATCCTGTTTGTGCACATCCCTCCCTGAGAGTGAACCCAGCACCTGAGTTGTGTGGAGCAGCAATGCCTTGCAAAGAGAAAAGGGGATATTTTGGGAAAAGCTTGAAGGATGTGAGATGCAGAATGGAGGGGACAGACTTGGAGAGTCACAGTGTGAGCAGGGAGATGAGGGCAAAGGTACAAAATGCAGAGGTGCAGGGGAGCAGCCTCCCAGCCAGGGCTTGCTCTTTTTGTGTTATTATATTTATGCAAAGCCCACACACACCAAATCCCCACTATTCTGCAGTTTGGGCAGCCCCCTGTGGATGATGCCACACAGCTTGGGAGCCACTGCTGCCTGCACCTAGAAATTAATGGGTGATGAGTTTAGTGTCCCCTCCCCTGTGCCAACAAGAAGAATCCTTTGGGCTTTGTGCCCCATGCTCCAGTACCAGAGCTCAGTGGTGCTGAGCTCCCTCCTGCAGAGGAGGCTCCCCTGAATCTGGGGACACTGAGGTGCTGTTGAGGTGGCCACATTCCAAACACATCACTGACAGCACACAGCATCCATCCCCAGCTCCACCTCCAAGGAATATTCCATGGTGCAGGGAGAATGAGATCATCCAAATGCATCCGTGCAGGCAGAAGAGAAACAAGAGAAAAACAACCCAAAACACAGGGTATATCTTCAAAACATTGGCCAGGAGGCATTTGGTGGGAAATGTAGGCCAGCTCCCACATGAAGGGCATGCATTTTTCATGACCATCCCCATCCTTGATATTTCTAACCTTCAGACATAAGTAAAGAGGGGTTTCCCCTCCTCTCCTCCCACCTGCTGCAGCGTGGCCCTGGTCTAAGCTCCTCCTAGACAGGAGCAGCTCACGGTGGGTGGGGAAGGAGAGGAGTCACCAAGGGGTCCCTCACTCTCTTGAAAGTCCAGCTTGATCCTAGAAAAAAAGCAGGAAAAATCCAAGTCATCCTTGAGGTGGAAAAAACAGAAATAATAGACCCCATGAAGTAATAAAACACTGATTAGAAATGAACAAGTGAGCAACAAGAGGAGGAATTTATCTTAAAAGATGCTTTTTTATTTGAATCCATCAAAAGGAAACTCACCTGCTGCCCCAGCCCCAGAGCCCACCTGACTTGGGCAGACAATGCAGGAAACATCAATAAGTGGGTGTTTCTGGCTGCTTGTGTTTCATCTCTATATTCACCACCCTGTTCTGTGCAGATGAGGAGGGAGATGTGGGACGCCTCAGGATCAAGAGATGCAAAAAAGGAACCCCCATTCCTGGTGGAAAAGAGCCAAGTTTATTCTGTTGTGAGGATGCCCCCAGAGGAGGAAGGCAGCGAACAGCAGCCTGTGAGCTGAGCGGGAGAGAGTCATATCAGGCTCACTCCTGTCTGTGCTGGCGGTGTGTCACAGCTGCTGACACCTCCCAGAGGTGCTGTTCACACTCACACCACTCGCTCAGTCCCAGGGAGCACGGCTGGAGCTGCGGCAGTGCCCTCCTGCAGCTGGAAGCCAGCGCTGCCCAGTGTCACCTCTGGCTGCTGCTGCTGCCTGCCCAGCCCCAGGTCCGCTCCTCCTCCTCCTCCCCACAGCCAGGGCTGAGCAAAGAGAACTCCCCAAGGGGCTTTCGTGAGAGAGTTCACTCAGGTTCCCACCTTCAAAGCAAAAGAGCAGCTCATAAAAAGCACGTGGGGTTTCTTCTCCCCTCCAAAGACTGAATAATGGATGGGGAAGCACTTCCTGCCTTCTGAACTTGCCCACATCCAACTGCCTTCAGAGCAAGGGCAGCATCCCCAAGGGTCCCACACCAGCAGCACAAGTTGTGACCCCTCAGCAGAGCCTGAGCTGCACCACAGCAACACCCAGACCCTGCTCTGTGCCACAGAAACCCCCACAAATCCCAGCACGAGCCCCACGGAGGGAAAGTCTCACACTGACACCGAGCCTGACTCACACAAGTTGCACCAAACCATGATCTGGGGGCTCTTCTGGACCAGGGGATTCATCCTGGGGATGTGCAGTTCAGAGTCCCCCTGCAGCTGAGGGCAATTTGAGTGCAAAACATTTCTTTAAGGAAGCACTGATCTTTCTGAAGTTTGCAGGATAACTTATCCTCATTTCTGGCCAGAACAGGGAGATCTCCTCTGAGTGCCAAATAAAGGCTGTGATCATTGCCCTCTAAAGAAACACATTTACAAACCTGATTTAAACTGCATTTGAATCCCAGTACAGCACCTGAACATGGGTTCTCCATGCAGAATCATTTCAGCATTCCTTCCCAGAGCTCTCACTCACAGATCCATTTCCCCACTCCCACACACCCCCCCGATGATGTGCATGAGCAGCTCATGACTCCTTTGGCACAAACAGGTATTTCTGTTTGCCTGCTCCATCTGGGCCACGTGCAAACACCCTGCACGTGCCCAGGGGAGCTGCAGGAGTGTTCTGTTCTCTGCTCCTGGCCCTATTCATGCAGCAATGGGAATCACAGTGTGAGGCAGCTCTCCTGGGGCCTCTTAAGCACATGGAGGGAGAAATTTCCCTCACATCAGCCTGATATCAAAGGCCAAAGGATGGTGGTGCCGTGCCTGGCTGCCAGCTGGGGGTTACAGCCTCAGATTTGATGCTGAAGGGTCTTAAGTGTGAAGATCTGGGCTTGCACTAAGTTCTGACTTCACCACAAGGCATGGCTGGGGACAGCCCAGGCACAGCTTATCCCAACCCTCCACTGCTTCCCAGCTCCCCTCCCTCATGGCTGGACCCCAGCAGAAGCTGTCAGGCAGGTGGGACTCCTGTTCCTCTGCAGGTGTTTTTCTTTTGTAAAGCACAAAAACCAAGTGAGTGACAAGGAGTAGGTGATACAACAAAGCTTAAATCAGTAATGCCAACAAATGCTTCATATCAGCCAATATGCTGAGTGACAGCAGCCCTTTCACAGATCCTGATGTCTTAATTGCAGCTGCTCTGTGCCAGCAGCATTCAAACCTCCCCTGAACCATGCCCAGGAGCCAGCACTGAAGCACCAAAGGAAATTTGCTGTGAAAAATCTACAAGAAACCACACCAGGGTCACGACAGGCACAGGAATTGCAGCCGTGGAAGACACGGAGGCAGAATTCCAAGTCCCTGAGCACCCTGCTCAGTGAAGCCTTCACCAGGCTACAGGGCATTACACAGGAGAAGGATGACTCTTATTTGCTGTATAAACAGACTGCAGTTGTGTTCATTACCCGGGCTTGCATCTCTGCTCAGCCGTGCCACATGAAATGCAAATAAGAGAAGGAGTTAAGCAGCATTTAGCCACACATTGTGAGAAGCTTGTGCTGCTGAGGGGCTCGCTGAGGCATTTCCCAGGAAGGGAGCCAGAGCTCCCTGACAGCCCTCCGTGCAAATTGCTCACTGCTTCTGCAGGGCTCACAGGGCTTCTCCTCCTTCCCCTTTGATTTTGGAGCTATGAACAAAAGGCAAGTGAATAACTGCTTCCCACATTAGCAAACACACCACAGAGCCAGTGCTGTCCACTGCTGTTTGTTTTATTTACAGCTGAAAAATTAAACAAGTGTATTAGCTATTAGCAGTAGCCCTTTACAACATGCTGAACAAAGCTATTTTACAACACTTCCAGCAGCAGAGGAACATGAGATTTTAAGAACCAACTGCCTGAAAGGCAGCAAAGTAATGCCCAGAGGTGGGAGCTGTGGTGCAGCAGAGCTGGAGGAAGAGGGTTTGATATATGGATGAATCTCTGCCACAATGGCAAAAAAAATTATAAAGTGGTGTTGGGACATCCATAGTGAGTGACTGAACCCAGTGGTCAGCACAGCTCAGCACCTTTAACAGCAAGGCAAAAAATCTGGGCAGTCTGAGGCACTTCCAGCCTTTGCTGCTTTCCATCCCAGGCTGGGGAGTGTTTGGGGCTGATAATGATGGAGGCAGAAGCTGGACACTAAAGGTTCCTAATGTGGCAGCTGTAGAGTGTTGCTGCTTGTTCAGGAGCACATCCTGCATTAATGGCTCCAAACTGGCAGAGAAGGGGTGAGATTGGATATTGGGGAGAAATCCTTCCCTGTGAGGGTGGTGAGCCCTGGCACAGGTGCCCAGAGCAGCTGTGGCTGCCCCTGGATCCCTGGCAGTGCCCAAGGCCAAGGTGTCCAGCAGGACTTGAAAACAGAACAGAAAGACTTTCATCTTTCTTCTGTAGCCTGTGCTCGTTCTATCCTGCAGGTATTTTTAATTATAATTCAGTCCAAAAATAATTTCCAAGACACTTCTGTGCTGCCCACTGCCACTATGCCTGTGTCTTGCTGGGGAGCAGCAGCAGCTGCTCCTGGAGCAGACGTGCCTGGCTCTGCAGGGCCACACACCCACACCCCCATGGCTGCCTGGGCTTCCTTTAAACACAATTATTCAAAGGAAACTCTGACTTTGCAGCAAACCTCACTGAGGCAGCAGGAGGATCCAGCAGCAGAAGCAAAGGGTGCACATTATTCCTCGTTATTTCATTTGTGGCTCAAGGATCTGCATATTTGTCAGAAGCCTTTTCCCTGCCCTGCTCTCCTGCCAGCTCTCTGATCAGCAGCCCAGAGCCTGGTGCTGCTGCAGAGCTGATCTGAGCTGGGATCCCCAGGGCCAGCAGGGCTGGAGCAGGTTGGTGGCTCAGAGCCACCCTGGCAGATGGCACCTCCCCACACTCCAGAGGAGAGCATCCCCATGCAGTGGGGAAGGAGAACATGGCACGGTGTGCCAGCAGGGCACCCAGCCCAGGAACAAACCAGCCACAGGGACAGTGTGGCCAAGGCTCCCCCTTGGCCTCTCAAGGGCTCTGCCTGAGACCAAAGGGAGAATTCAGATTAAAATTTTAAATATCCAGATTTTTATATTCAGGAGCACCCTCTGCTATGAGATTTAGGCTTCTCAGCTCTGAGGAAATAAGAATACGGTGGTGCTCCATAATTTTTTAATATTAATTTCCCAGATTATTATGGAATCAGGAAGATTTGCTTTCAAATGCTAATTTCTTTTCCTTTATTTTTCTGAAAGCACAATCCTCTGAGCTGGCTGGCTCTGACTCTTTGAAGGGTTTGTTTTAAAATTAAACTTCCCTTCATAGAAATTTCAATAGCTACAATATTTCCATGGCTTAGGTGAGCCAAGAGCAAAGCCAACCTCAAAGACTTGTAGCAACCCAGCTAAGCTGGGCTTTGCTTTGTGCACCCAAAGAGGCAAGAAACAGCCTGGAACCAAACTCAGGGAAGGGAAGGCAGGATGGTTGTGTCTGGCAGTGCTAAAAAATGCAAAGGCACCAGGAGGGCACCTGCTGCAAAACTCATCTGCCTTTGAGCAGCAGCTCAGAGAGAGGAGCTGGGGCCAGAAGTGAAGCCAGCTCACTGAAGCAGCCAAAAGAAAAAGCAGGTTGGGCAAAAAAAGGGAAGTATTTGAGTAGACTCAAGTATCCCAGTGTATTTTCCCATCTCAGCCAGTAACAAAGGGATCATTTGGAAGGGTGACCAAGCTCCTTTTTACATGGCAGCTCTCCCAGCACACAGTTCACACATCCAGCAATATTCTCTGATTTCATTTTTCCCTCAGGCTGTTGAACCCCTTGCAGAGGCGCCTGTAGGGATGACATCTGTTCTGCCCCAAGGACTCAACTAAAATTGTACCAACCTCTCTAGGGGGAGGGTGGTCCTTGGGTGGGAGCTGAGCCCCAGCTGTGGGGAGCTGAGCTCAGCTTTGCTAAAGGCTCTGTGTGTGTGCAGCCTTCACCAAATCATTCCATTTTCCTTCATCCCATCCAGTGTCTGTCAAGGGTAGATAATCACATTTACCTACCAATGGTTTTGTGAGCTTGAAGACACAAAAGCAGTGAGGAAATCACATTCAGGCATTCAGAGACACCTCAGAGCCACAGATCCCACTGAAGAGCTTTTAAAAAGCTGAGCTGTGCTGAGACCTCTCATCAGCAAAAAGAGTGGGCTCAGCAAGGACCAACCCCAGCTCCAGACAATCACACAGGGACACTGTTTTGTGTTTGAGGAATGCTGAGAGCATCTGCCAGTGAGCTTCCAAAAAAACCCAGTGCTGGGAGTTGTTTTAATGTTGTTTACTCAAAGACACACAAACAACTTAAAGTGCAAAGCTGTGAAGGCCCATAAGCCACACTTCTGTCCTTTTCTTGCTACTCTTCACAAAATTAACTCAAAAAGCCTCATCTCTGCTTGTCCTTGGCACAGTCTCTCCAGATATATTTTACTGCCAGTAAAGTACAAGTCCTTTTTTTTTTACTGGGTTTGCAGTCAGTGGACACCCAGAATGAAAAACCACCATTGCATTTATGTTTTTAATTCTGGCCAGTAACTCCAAGGAGCTGGGTGGTACTGCAGGGAAATCCCATAGAACATCTGTTTTTACTCCAGGGACTGATGGAGCCTTTTCCTTTCCAGGCTCCTCTGCAACCCTGACACAGAGCAGGCTGCAGCAGCATCAGTACAGTGCTGATTTCTGACCCCATTTCCAGTAGGATGAGCACCAGAGGGGGATCTGGGGGGTCCCAAAACTTGTGCACCCCTCCTGCTGCCAGGCAGAGGAAGGGCAAGGCATTTATTAGCTGTGCATGTCCCACAGATAATAAATAAGCAAATAATAAATAAGCAAATGTTGATCCCAGCACTGACAGCTTCCAGCAGCACAGAGTGCCTGGCATGGGAAAGAAATCATTTCTATTTAAAAGGAATAAGTTCTCTGCTGCTGTTGGTTCAGTAGAAATGCATTGTACAGAACCCATAATTACAAGTATGGGGCCATCATAAGTCAATTTATTTCCTTTTTTCCTCCTTCCCAGTGGAGCTCTGAGGGAGGGCACATTACTCTAAAGAACCCAGTGCATTCCAGTGACACTTGCCCCATTCCATGAAATAAAGCACACCCCCTCACTTCCCACAGCCCTGCATGGAGCCCAAAGCCTGCACTACAGTCAATTCACAGATCAGGAATAATCCTAATGGAGACAGCATGACAAAATTCACTTAATATTCTCCTTGGATTCTAAATAATAATATTGTCAACTAAATAAAAAGCCAGCATTCATTTGTATGTAAAACAGTTGGTTATATCAGGCCTATTTATGTCTGCTCTGCCTTCCAGCTACAAAGATTTATGACTGAACACCCAAGGGACCTTTTATATCTATCCAAATTCATGCATTTTTTTCATTAACCTGTGTACTGGCATCTTGTACAACTTGTCATGAAACAATAATATAGATTCCTTTTTTCCTTTATACTGAGGCACAGGAAGAAAAAGTTCCTGCCAAGAACAGCAAGAATGAGCAGACTCTCTCTGGGCTGGTTTGTCACACATAAATGCAGGTATGTATGTAAATATGCACAGACATGATGGGCACAGGGGTCTGCACACACACACTGGGGGGTTCTGCTCCTCCTTCTCTGCCTGTTCTTTCCCATCTCCCATTTCAATTCTACCCCAGCCTTCCCACCTTCTTGCAATGCCAGACTTGTCCTTTTGGTATCTCCCTGGTGACAGGACAGAAACAGCTGCAATAAATTACTCAGTGGGCTTTTTTTTTCTATTAAATACATTTTTAAGAGTGAAAGTTTGAAAGACAGGAGTGTGTTTGTATAGAGGTAGAACAACCACCTTTATAACCCCTGGAAAATTACTGCTGGATGGAGGAGGTGGAAATAGGAGGATATGGAATAAAACCCAGCTTCTGTTCAGACTAAAGACACCAAAGTTTCTTAGCTTGACCATTTGGGGGTTTTTCTTAATTTCTTTGGTCAGGCTGCCTATGACATTTCCTTTGTTTAAGTTTTCAGCCCACCAAAAAGGGACTTGACCTCTCCCATCCCTGGCAGCTGCCTGAGCCCTGAGGAAGAGAATGGCCTCAATCTTGTTTTGTATTTTGGTGATGAGGAAGGCAAGATTCAGGTGCAGGAGGGGCTGGGCTGGCTCCTGCAGGGGTGCTGGGAACATCAGGAATCTCTGCAAGGGAGTAGCATGGGGACAGAATCAATCCTCTGCTCCCAACACCATCAAGTCACTGCAATTTTACCTCTAGAAAATGCCACTCTTCTGGCAAAGCTGCTCTTTGAGGTGCCAGCAGAGGAACCAGGATCACCCAGCAGCAACTGCCTCCTGCAGCCCCATGGCTTCCCTGCTTCATCCTAAACGTGCCCATCACAACCAGCCACTGCCCCCTGCCCCGTCCCTGCTCCTTGCTGGCACCTCTCAGACACAGCTGAGGTGCTGCAGGGAAATTTCTACTCCAGGTGGGACTTTTTGTGATGGAAACTAAGCATTTTGCCTTCCCTTGCAGGAGATTGGGAGAACAGTCCACATTTTGAAGGCAGTGAGGAACAGGAATTCAGGAGACATCTGTAATCCAGATCCTCATGTATATTGAATTCTGCTAAAGTTCAACTTTTCTATTAAAAAAAAAAAGGCAAACAAAAACTAAACAAGAAAAAAAACCCAAATCCTCCCCAGGAGAGTCTTATTCTTCTTTCCTGTCCACTAAGAAGTGTTAATGTTTGTTCTTTGAGGCTTGGCAGGGGGGCAGGCAGGAGAGGCTGAGGTTTTTCTGGAACAACAGCACATCCAAGGAGCATTTGCATCCCTGAGAGGGCTGCTGCTGAGGTGGCATCACACAGTCCCTGTCACCCAAAGCAGTCCCTCCCCTTGGCAGCACAGCCAGAGGCATTGCACCTGCCTGAAGCACTTGGCACTGAGCTGACAGGCTCCTTCCCCACCCTCTGCCTCCTCCAAGGCATAACTGAGCCCTTAAGTGAGCAGTAAAACAAATACAGGAGCCCTGTGGAAAAGCCCAAGTGTAAATCTTTGGGGTTTTATACTCCAGTACTGTATTTTTTATGTTTAATAACACGGGCTGAGGCAGAGCCATCCATCTCCAGACCAGCCCTCCCAGGTGCAGCTTTGGCTGCATGGTACTTGTTCTCAGGCCTGCAAATTTCAGAGTATCTTCAATTTCTTCTTAAAGTGGCTCTTTAGGTACAATTTTCAGCCGGGCTTCATCCCATGCTCCAGCTCCATGGGTGCAGCCCATCTACAACCTGCAGGGGAATAAAGATGGGAACCAGAATCTGGATTTGAGAGCACAGCAGGGTCACACAATTAGGAGGGGTCACTTATCCAGAAGAAGTCTTCCCACCCCCCCAGAGTTCCCCAGGACTCTTGCTACAAGATTCAGGCCCTGACCTGCCATCTGTGCCTTTGAAAAGTTCCCAGGACCCACATCAGGGCTCAGTGGGTTGGATATTTCAATGGATCCAAGCAGTTCCCACAGAGGCTGTCCCAGGTTAAAGAGCAGCACGGAGGAACCTCACTTTTATTCTGCCATCAGCCCAACCCTCCCCTTCCTGTGGGGAAGGTGTTGGTCCAGACCTCAGTCAATAAACACCTCAGCAATCAGCAGGACATGGCTCTGCTTTTTGGGAGGTGCCTGTGTGTCCTCTGGAAATAAAACCATTGGCCTGGGAGAAGAAGGTCTGGGAACCCACTTCAGTCCTGAAAATTATTCATTACTTCTTTCCTTGAGAGACAATATATAGAACTCCCTGCTCTGCAGGCTGTCATGGCTCTACACCCCACACATCATGGAATAGGATATTTTGTTCACTAATTCTCAGAGACAAAGTTTGGACCTCCAGGGGAAACTGCATCCTCAAATTGAAATATTCATTGCACAGCAAACCTGCACCTGTGCTGCCCTGGGCTAGGCTGGTGCTGTGGCTGACTCAGATTTCCTGCTCTGTGAGTAGAACTCCTGCTTTGTCACTGGGACAGCTGTGAAAAAGTCAGCAAGAGAGTGCCTCCAGCAGCCAGAATGGGGTGTCAGTGTGAGCAGCAGCAGAGGGTGACAGCACCCAACCCCAACAGGGAGCTTGGCTGTCCATCCCAGGATGGCTCCTGACTTGATGTATCTCTCTCCCCAAGGAGAAGACAGGGCTGCATCTGGGGAGATGTCACTCTCACTCTGAACTTTTAAGCCTTCTGACAGTTGTCGTATTTAGAGTCAGTTCTCATGGCTTTATGTAAACAACGGGGTTGTTTTTGTAACGAGTTTTCAACGTTGACATTCTTCCTTCTAGGAGGGATGAGCTTGACAAGCATTTGTGTTAGCCAGTGTGATTGGAGAGGTGGAGACTTCATTCTCCAGTCACTGACTCTGTTTTGAATGTATATAAATAGTGGAGGAAAAATAAAAAGTCCCTTTTTCTTTCCTGCCTGTGAATGTGTGTGTCGTGCAGTTATTTCGTGTGTCAGTGTGGCATCGAGCCTCTGCTTTTGTCCCTGACTCTGGTCCTGAGACCACAGGCAAAAAAAAAACCCCTCAACTCCCCTGTTTCCTGCACTTTGTCCAGTCACTCACTCTGGTTCAGAGCCATCAGGGTGAGAGGTGTCCCCTGTCCCTGCAGCAGCCTGACACGAGGGAACCATCAGGTTTCCACCTCAGGACAGGCTTTGCTGAGCCCTGCTGGGACAGGCAGCCACTCCCAGGGGGACACAGAGTGCTGAGCACAGGGACTGCTCACTCCCATCAGTCCATGCCCTGAGAGCACAGTGAGCAGCCAGAGAAGCATTGCTCAGCAGGATTTCCCTCACAAACAGAGCCCAGGGCAGCACCATTCCCCACTGCTCAGGAGAAACAAGTCCTGCTGCCTCAGAGGCTCTCCCCAGTGCTGGGGGGAAGGACCCAGCATGGGAGGCTCACAGAGAAGGGTCCTCATCCAACAAAACACAGGGTGAATGTTCCACAAGTCACAGCTGCAGCTTTCTTTGTTGCTCCTCATGTACAAAACACCTCATGTGCCACGCTCTTCTCTGGTGCAGCTTTCCAGGTACACTGAAAATAGTGGATTTCATGACTAAATGGATGGAAGAGTTGCAGAACATGATGTCAGCTTGCTATCTGCCACATCCCAGAGTTACACACAATATTATTCTCTCTACAAAAAAAATCAAAGTTGATCTATCAATTACTGTCTTTTTACCCTACTTACTTTTCTATTATTTTGTATTTTAAAGTGTTATATGTATTAACTAAACAGAACTTACAGCACACATATTGATTTTCCATTAATCTTGCTTTAGCTGAGTCTGAAAAAAGTCAAACTATTTTTTTTTTCTGCCACAAGTCAACTGCATTAAATCATTTGCAGCACAACTGAGCTCTTTGTAGCACACTTGCTGGCCACCAGTGGCTCCCAAGCCTGTAGCAAAAGAGGTTTTTAACGTTTGATATCCAACAAAGCCAGGTTGGATGGGGTGGATGGATCCCTGCTCATGACAAAGGGGTTGGAACAAGATGATATTTAAGGTCCCTTCACACCCAAACCATTCTGATGTGTGGCTGTATCCATAGAGAGCACTGGAAATGCACATTACAAACCAGACTTTTCAAATGCAGACACGCCAGCACTGTCATCTCTATGCTCCCTTTCAAAGGAAAACAACAATTTGGGTGGGGAGTAAAGGGAAGTATTCAAAGGCAGGGATTACCAGGAGGGGCCTGGCTTTCTCTTGGGCAGCTCTTGCAGTGCAGAGCCAGGCTGTCACACACTCCCAGGGGAACGTGGCTCCATCCAGCCCCATGGGAAGAGGCCGTGGCCACCCCAGGCTGTGGGACAGGCACCCACAGCCCCACAGAAATGCTCTGCACCTCCCTGATGTCTTGGGTTGCAATGCAAGATGTAACCAAAAGTGTGTATTCTACTACCATCTGTTAAAACCAGGGGAGGAAGTGTTTCTTTATCTGTTCTATGACTCATCCCTCATAACTCCAGGGGGGATATCTTCATTAATGGCCCAGCTGTGAAAACCAGGTGGGGCAGTGTTCTTTATCTCTTCCAGGACCCAACCTCCCTGCAGGGGATCTCTGCTGTTAATGGGCCATTGAGGTTCACTGCAGGGCTGATAAAATTCCACCATCCCATTGGGAGGTGCTCCAGGGGAGGAGCCAAAGCATTCCCACCTGGATAAAACCTGGGACTGGCTCACCAGCACAGCCCCTGTTTGCACTGGATTCCCAGAGGAGACCAGACCCATCTCAGCACCACTGGATCTTCAGAAGGAAACTCCACACTTCTGCAGGATCCTCTCTGCTCCAACATCTGTCACTGCAGGAGGACTTGGCTGGGCTGCTGCCAATACCCTGACCAACAGGTGTCAGTTGTACTCTGACTCTGTGTTTTCTCTTTTTATTTGTTTGCTTTCTTATACTACTACATTTTTATTTTAATTTTCCTAATAAAGGACTGTTATTTCTATTCCCATATCTTTGCTGAGAGCCCCTTAATTTCAAAATTATAATAATTCTGAGGGAGGGGGTTTGCATTCTCCATTGCAAGGGAATCTCCTGCCTTCCTTAGCAGACAACTGTCTTTCCAAACCAGGACACCACACCATCCAACAAACCATCTCCTCCCCTCACCAACCACTTGGAAGTTTCCAGATAAAAAGCCATGAATGTAGTTTATTGCACAATTAAAAAATGATTTGCACACACAAGCAACTTGGCAAATCTGGCACTAATACCTACGTATTTTTAAATGGCCAGAGACAAATGTGACAGAGACAACATAAAAACCTGCTGCTCCTGAAGCTTCCCAAAGTTCCCTGCTTCATCCCCAGTGCCATCAGACAGCCTGGGACACAGCTGTGCCACCACAGAGGAGATGCCATGGCTTGGGGACAGTGCAGCACCAGAGGCTGGGCTCAGGCTGAGCACTCTGTCAGTGACTCCCAAGCTCTGCACGTGCCAGCCAGGCACAGGGCTTGTCTGGGGTTATTTTCCTCCCAGTGGGGCTGGTTTGGGTAACAGAGGGATGTTTTAGTCCCTGCTGAGCAGAGCTTGTGCAGACAAGACCTTTCTGCCCCCAGCCCACCCCACCAGTGAGGAGGATCAGGGTGCACAAGAAGTTGGAAGGGATCCCTCGGGCCCAAAGGCACATCCCATATCACCTGGCATCATGCTCAGCATGTAAAGCTGGGGACGAGAAGGAAAAGGGAGCCCTTGGAATGATGGTTTTTGTCCTGCCAAGTCAATATTACAAGTGGCAGAGCCATGCTGCCCTGGCTGTGGCCTGTCCAGGGTCAGTGGGGTGGGCATTCATTCCTTGTTGGCCTTGTTTGTGTGCACAGCTTTTGCCCTCCCTGTTATGTTGCCTTTATCTCAGCCCATGAGTTGTTTTTTTTTTCTCTTTTGCCCCTCCCAACTCTTCTCTCCCCCATCCCACCAGAAAGAAGTGGGGAAAGAGCTGAGGGGGAGCTGAGCTTGTGACTGGGTTTGATCACAACTATGATTTAATAGTGAGTGAGGCTGGAAAAGAATTACATCAGCCACAAAACACTTTTCTTGTTTTTTTTTTTTTTCCTTTTAAGTTACAATTATTCTGCCCATTGATTTCCTGGTGTGCAATGAGCTGCCCCAGGTGAAGCTGAGCCCTGTAATGGTCCCTCAGCAGGTCCCAGCTGAGCAAGCCCAGCAGGGAGGGGACTGAGGGGACACCTGAGCTCCCTCAGGGCCCCAGCAGTGACATTCCAGCCTGGGGAAATCAGGGAGGCTGCAGGTGCCCACACTGACAATTCCCACAGCAGTCGGTCCCGTGATTGCCCTGCCCTGCAGAGAGCTGCAAGCACACCTTCAGAATGGCACAGGTGGGTATTAAATGCTCTGTCTTGCACTCCTACTGCTCCACACCATCATTAGGACGAATGGGGGACCGGGAGAAAGTCAGGGAAGGTTGTGTCTTTTTGCTCCCCTGCGTGCTGGAGATTAATTTAGAACACATTAATTACATTTGGATGTGTCTGAAAGCCAGCAGAGCAGTGAGCAAGAGTCCTGGAGGTAATTACTGCAACGAGAAAGTTACTTTGGCAGGGTTTTCTCTGCAGAGTGGGGCAGAGGAGGAGGTGGGGAAAGGGGCAGAGCACAGAGCATCCCTCCCGGGCAGTGCAGCACTGTGGGATTCAGCTGCTGCAGCACAGGGACCAGCCCAGAGCAGGGATCTGCCTCCTGAGGGGCTGACAGGAGTGAACTGAGCATCTGCAAGGCATTCAAGTGTGTGAATGTCCTTCCTGGTGCTCAGATCTCTATCCAAACCCTCACACAACTGCTCTCCTTCTCCCCCATCCCTGCTTCCTCTCACCCTTCTAAAGATCCTGACATCCAGAAATCCTGGTGAAAAACATTCTCAAAGCCAGAAGAGGCTAAAACTGGGACTAGGTCAAGTCTGTGTCTCATTTCAAACACTTCACCTGCATCCATCTCCCCCACCCCTTCCCACGTGCACCCAGCCCTCAAACACTGGTCTTGGAGCAGGGGCATTTGACAGGAGAATGAACTGGATTTTCTATCTGTAAAACCCAGGTGTTTTTTCCCCTCACACACCTCCAACAGTCATCTCACAGGCTGGTGCATTAAAAAAAAATCTCCTCTTACCACATCCAGAGAATCAGCAAAACCAGAGTTTAAACCTGAGGAAATGCCCTTCACACCACTGCAGCAGCTCCAGAAGTGGGGTGGAAATTCAGGATTGAGGTATTTTGTGTAAATGTTCCAAAGCAGGGAATATTTTGGAGGAAATAAAAATTTCCTCCTTCCTATCCACCATGTAAGGAGTCTGCTTTTCAGGCAGAAACACTTTGTGCTCAGCACCCACTTAGTCCCTTCCTGAGCTGCTCCAGTTTTCCCAAAATTCTCTTACATTTTGTACAAAAGTGCGAACTCTCTCCCCCATTTCTTGACCTACATTCATTTATCAAATTGTGGCTAAAAATAGCACAAACTATGCAGAAGTGTTTAAAACTGTTGGGGTTTTTTTGCACTTTCTCTCTTACCATCTATTTTAAGGCTGCTCTAGCACTTCTCAAAACACAACAAATGAGGGGGATGTGGTGGGAAGGGATGGAAGGGAACATTGCCATCTCCTCAGTGGGGCCACAGGTGCTCCTGCAGCTCAGGGACACAACCCCAGAAAGATTGGGATCAACAGAGCTTCTGCTCACACCCCTGAGACTGCTCTGTGCTGAGCACCTGCAGTGTGGAAGGGCTCAGGTTTGGTGTGGGGAGTGGCCCTGCTTCACTCCAGCTTCAGCTTGGGCAGAGCCAGCCCCCACCCTGCCCCAGGGGCAGGATAAAGCCTCGGAGCTCACTCATGGAGACCCTGGACAAGTAGCAGCTCTCCCTTGCTGTCTTGGAGCTCTGAGATCCTGTGGCCAGGGATGGGAGGCAGGAATGCCTCAGGTCACAGGGCAAAGCTGCCACCAGCCCCAAAAGTTCCATAACACCTCCACAACCTGCCCACCTCCATGGTGAAACACTTCTCCCAGCATGGAGAGGAGTGTAAACAGCTTTTCCCCCACGCTTAGTGAACTTAGAGATGAAGCCTTTGTGAGCATTTTTCTGGACTTTAGATGAAGGAGGAACCTTTTCTGGGGCCAACCCACAGCACATTTGCAGCCTGGCAATGACACAGCCTGCCAACCATCCTCTGACTGCAGGAAGCTCTGTTATTTCCACACAGGAAGTTGGCATTCTAGGAAAAGCAGAAGCAGGAGGATTGCCACCTGCCCTTGCCCAAGGAAGCACAACCAGTGAGTATTTGGCCAAAGGCTGGAGAGAAACTACTGAACAAGTGGGTTAAAAACGAGTATTTAGCATGGAAATAATTACAGACAGATGCACTTCAGAGCAAAGCAGCTGCTGAGCTGAGGCAGAGGAGCTCTGCTTGGGCCATCACTGAAATGATTCCCCCCAGCAGCCCCCCGAAACTCCCAGCTCAGATCTCAAGGGGCTTAAGAGGGAATATTTCAGAGGTGGGACAAAGGATTCCAAAATAAGCTCAATCCCCCTAAGTTGTCTGAGATGTTTATTCTTTGATGGTCCAAGGGGGGAAGAGAGAGAACAAAAGAGAGCAGGGTCTTGTGTGAGTGTATCCAGAGGAGGGGACAGCTGGACATGAGCCAAGAGGGTCAGGGAAGAAGTGAAGGGTCAAGATACATGTTCACAAATTCCAGGGGTCTCTGAGAGGGGGAGAAGCCATTTCCCAGAGAAATGCAGCACATTACTGCCTCCCAGCTCCTCTCACTCCTGACTCGTGCAGTTGTTTTTGCAGCTGGTGACAGGGCCCAGGAGGAGGAGAGCACCTGCAGCAGGGTCTGGAGGAGCAGTGAAGGCTGGGTTGGTGCAGCAAAGTGCTGAGTGTTCCTGTTACACAGCTCTGCAGAGGGCACTTCTCACCTCTCCCTTCTGTGTCAGCCTCCTGGCCACTCCTCCAGCTCTCCATCTCCCTCCAGAGCTGTGGGCTGCTCCAGAGGCACAGAGGGAACCTGCCAGCCTGAGGGAAGGAAGGAACTGGCCCTGGCATCAAGCACAGCCCTCCAGGCAGGTTCAGCACTGGGCCATAAAAACCCACAACAGTTCCACCACAAAACAGCTCAGCACCCCAGTGAGGAGCACCAGCATCACCCCTCAACTGCCAAACCCACATTACAGAGTGGTTTTAGTCTTGCAGCACACTGGGTTTGATCACAAGCACCACAGCTCAGTCCTGCCCATTAAACCTTCATTTCCCTCCTCTCCAAGCCCAGACCTTCCCCAGGCTGGCCAGAGCAGCCTCCCAGGTCAGTCAGGGCAGCAGGAAGCCACAGCAGCCACAGATTTGGTAACTGATCATCAGGCCAGCACAGGAGAGGGGAATTTCAGTGTCAGCTGTAGACTGATAACAGCAGCTCTGGGTTCCCTTCAGAGCAACAGGGGCTGAGGCTGGGGGAGAGCCATGCCTGGGAGCTGCAGCAGCCCAAAGCCTGCCCAGGAACTGTGCCCAGCCCTTCCTTCCCACTCAGCCTGACCAGGATCTGTCCCAGCAGCCTGCCTGAACCTCCTCCTTCAGGTGCCAGCCCAGCTCCCCAGGAGCAGGCAGCCCCAGTGCTCCCAGTGCCCACAGCCATTCCCCACAGCCTGAGCCTCTTGCACTCACCCTGGAGTTCAAATAAAGTGTTGTCAAGTGCCAGGGGAGAACTGGGGGGGACTGGAGCACCCTGCCAGAGCAGCCTCCTGCATATTATTATAATATTTATTTAAGGAAACCAACCCTTTCACTTCTCAGCAGGCAGCATCTCATTAAATGTGTTGGGTTCCTGGCTGCACCAAGCAGCTGCTGAAGTGTTGGAGCTTCTTGTCACCTTATTACAACCACTGCCAGCTGCTGCCAGCACTCCTGCCCTCCCCTCCATCCTGCCTGATTTCTGCACTCCATGCTGCCTCATCCTGGCTCCCCTCCCTCCATGCCCCATCAGGAGCTGTGCTGCAGAACACACCACAGAGCCTCTCCTGCCTGAAAACCCTGCCAGCAGCTGGGAGCAGAGTGGGATCTTGAGCTGAGAGCTGAACATCAGCTCCTGACCTTGCAGCAGCCTGGCACAACCAACCCCTCAGCCTGCAGGGGCTGGGAACAGCAAAAAGAAGATACGGGGAAGGGGGAATCAGAGTGAAAGGATTTCTTAACTCTGGACAACTTCCAGCTCCCACAGAGCATGATCTGCACAGGAACAGCAAGTTTTGCTCACCTGGAAATGGTCCTGAGGGCACTGGCAATTTCCAGGGTTGTGGCATTAACACACAGACCTTGCAACAAACAACCCCTTCCCCCTAAATAAACCCCCAAGACGTTCTCCCTGCTCAAGTTCTGCACTGGCATTTCACTGCTCATCTGTCCATGCTGCAAATGGGACAATTTCAGGGAGCAATGAGATCAGCCCTTCCATTAATGAAAAGCACAAAATCATACAAAAGCTGGCCTACCTGCAGATAAAGTGTCAAGAATCAGCAAGAACAGGCTGCTCTGCCAAGGAAGAGGAGCCAGGAGCTCAGTGCCAGAGCAGGGAGAGCCAATTTTGGGGGGCAGCCCTGAGGTCAGAGCCAAGGAGGAGCAAGGCCAGGTAAAGCACCCACACAGCCCAGTCAAGGGCAAGGAGAAAACTGAACTTAAATTCACCACCTGACCAAGGGCTGAAGGTGGCTGCTGGTCCCAGGTGAGGCTGGTCAGGCTGTTGGAGCTTGGAAAAGTGTGCAGGAAAGTTGTCCCTCACAGTCCTGGGCTTGGCCAGGGTGCCAGAGCCACCACCACGGGAGGCTCCAGGACAACATTAAGCTCCTCTCACACTTTGAGATTTCCTGTGCTTGATCCCTGTGGTTAATTGCACCCCACTCTCACTATTTATGCCACAAAAGCCTGGATTGAGTAATTATCAGAGCATTCCCTGAATGAGCTGTCCCCAGAGTCCTGCCTGGATAGGAGCACATCACTCTGCTGCTCCTCAGAGCCACCAGTGTGTCCCAGTGTGACCAGTGCTGCTGCTCCAGCATGGGGGGAGGAGAGGGAAGGGCCCCATCCAGCCTTCAGCATGGCCATAAATGCTGATTAAAACCTCTCCTTCACCTGAAACCACCCACTGCTGAAACCTCTCTCCTCTGGGCCCCTCTCCTCCTGCAGGTTTGTCCTCATGCTGATCACTTCCACTCGTGCCAAATTTCATTCCTTCATATTCCTTCTCTCCTTCACTTTCTGGTCCCATGGAACTAATCCATAATAAGCATCTGTTGTTTTTCAGGTTGTACATTTGCAACAGAAACAATCTGAACTTTTCCTCCTCCTCTAAACAGAAAATGAATAAATAAAAGTAAAAATAAATAAATAATTAAATTAAATTAAATTCTCCCAGAACCAAACAGGAATGGGAATGGCAGGTTCCAGGCAGAGCCAGATAAAGTACCCCAATTTCTCTGGGCTGTGAAATGGGTCAGAAAGGGAATCAGGCTGGGGTTCCCATACTTACACCAACCACTCTCAAAATGATTCTGCAGCTCTTAACGACAGTAGGAGAATGTCAGGATTTGTGCTTGGAGAATTGTTTCCATTAAAACCCTTTGGGTGCTTTTAAGGGTTCTAATTCATTAACCTTTCTTTGGCTGAGACCAGCTAATGGATATCCAGGAATGCAAAAAGCAATTAGACAAATTCATGGGGAAAAATGTCTATCAACATTATTAACCACAGCCCCTCAAGAAAGTGCCTGAGCTGCAGGCAGGGAGAGCTGCTGTGGGCTCCTGTTTTCCCTGAATTCCAGCCATTCCCTTGGCTGAAATGAGATGAAGGTTCTGGGGCCAGCAGACCTTGGCTCTGGCAGGTAATCAGTGTCCCCAAATTAATCTTTATTGATGGCAAAGCCCAAGGATGGCTGACCTTTTAGAGCCCTCACTCCATACAGAGAACATTCAAGTTTTCTTTTGGCCACAAGGCAGCTCCTGTGGAGAGTGAGACTTGTCAGAATCTCACTTTTGGGGTGGCTGGGGCAGCTCCTGCAGCAGCTCAGCAAAGCACAGCCCCACATGGGCACCACGTGTGCTCAGCACACACAGCTGGGACAGCACCTCACACTGAGGCTCCCCCTGGATCCCTGAGGAATTCACAGCCACAAGGACACAGCAGCACGGAATGGGGTGGGCTGGGAGCTCTGGGGTGGGGCAGGTCATGGTGACAGCACCAATCCTGTCTGAGTGAGCCCTCCCTAAGGCACAGCACCTCCCCAAAAAGCATCCATGGAAATGGGAACCCATGAGAGGTGATGGATGTGACCATGACCCCTCAGCCCTGACCCAGGCAAGGAGACAGGATGAGGTCTGGATGAATCCTCTGTTCTTCTAAGAAAGAAGGAACCACCTGCAAGTGCACAGCCTGCCCTGCCTGGGAGCTGGGGTGTGCCAAGATGGAGAATCAGGAGGATTTCTGGGGTCCTTTGTGAGCCTTTTCTGAAGCTTGTCTGCATGTGATGATCTCCAGGGAGACAAAGTTATCATTAAACCAGAGTGTGGCCCCTTCCTTCAGGATGCCCACACTGGTGCCAGCTGGTTTTGTAGAGCTGCATGGATGTGGCACCAGCACACACCCAGCAGGGAACCCATTCCCTGAGTCCCCAGTGTCCCCAGGCAGGGACAAACAGAGGAAACCTAAAAGGAGGCACACACTCGAAGTAACAGCTATCAGCAGCCTTTAACAAACAGCTCAGGGCTGCAGAGGATTGTGTTTCCTGGATTGAATGTGCTGTGTACACAATGTGCTGTGAGCCCTCTCCCCTGGCAGTCAGGGCAGTGTTGAGGGCATGGCAAACTCAAAGTGGGAGCCATGGAAGCTCCACCTTGAGCCAGTGAGAGATGGAGAGCCCAGTTAAGGGTTCTGGCTGACACCTACTAAATTTGTCAACTCCCTTACACAGTGGGGACAGATTCCTGCCAGCCAGGGCTGCCTGAGCCAGCTTCCCTGAGGAGGAGCTGGCTGGATCCTTCCTGAGACCTCCTTCACTCCATGTTTCTGTACATTTCCTGGCAGTTTTCAGGTGGCAGTAGCAGATTCTCAGCTGTTTGCTCCAGAAGGAGACCAGAAGAGCAGCCACTCCTGGATGTGGGTGAGAAACCACCACACTGCCCAGAGGCCAATCTGCAGCTGCTGAAAGCTTGTCAAGACATCTCTGCCAAAGAGTTTCTGGGGCAACCACAATGATTTCCAGCTGGGAAAGAACTGGCCAAGTCCTTCAGGGAGTTCCATCCCTGCAGTGCCTGAGGGAGACCTGGGGCTGGGGGCCACCAAGGCTGGGGCTGCAGGAGGGGCCTTTGGCTCTGTGTGACAGGGACAAGGACTGGAGAAGCACAGGAGACCTGTGGGGTCATGGAGGGAAGGAGCTGCCCCTGACAGATGCTCTGCAGTAGGAGTGGGACTGGGGAGAGATGCTGAGCTGCAGCAGGGCCATGGAGTCCCTGGCAGATGTGTCCCCAGGCTGCACAGCTGGATGGAGGCTCTCACTCAGCAGCTCTGCCCCAGCTGCCTGGATCTGCTGGAGCACAAGCAGAGAGATGTTCACTTCCTCCTCCTGGCTACTGCCTGGGCAGGTTTGCAGGGACCAGAGGTCTGGAAGAGGAAGAGGAGGAGGGCTGATTACAGTCCAAAAACAAATTAGAGGGCACTGAAGGGCATTTCAGAAAGTGCTCTTGTCATTATTTAGCAGATGCAGAAGAAATTATATCAAAGAGACTGAAAGCTCAAATTAAAGCAGTCTTTGATGTTGAAATGGATTTTTTACAGTTGTAACAACAAGGCTCTTGGGAAAGGGCTGCATGGCAGTGTCAGGCTCTGGGGGCCCTTCCCTGCTCAGGACCTGTGCTCCCAGCAGCAGCCCCTGCTCTCATCCCTGCCCAGCCAGGAAGGCAGGAACAGGGTCACAGTGCTGCTGCTGCTGCTGCAGAGGGCTCCAGCTTTGCTCAGAGCTCACTGTCACAGCTCTTCACAGGGTGGCTCAGTTCTGCTGCAGCCTCATTTTTGTTTTCTCCTCTTCCTTCCCCCTTCCCTTCCCCACCTTGCATCTCCTCATATCATATCAAATCAATCCTATCAAATCAGCCCACAGCAGCTATTCTTTTCCCTGTTTCTTATAAAAATGCAAGAGTCTGATTTCCCTCAGACACCCTCTTTGTATCACTCCAGCATTTCTGATCAGCACCATGGGTGCCTCAGGTCTGCTCTGGAGCTGACCTCCCCTGGCATTCCCAGCTGCTCTGTGCAGATCCCTGCTCCCAAGTCAAGGGACCCACGGGATGGGCTGGTGTTCTGCTTGTTGTGTTGTTGGGGGTTTTAATCACAGTTTATGAAACATCTGCTGTTTATAAATTATTTCTTTTGAATGTCATAATCTTTCCAGCTGTGTGAGCCAGCAGGCACCTCTGAGCAGCAGAGCAGCTCTGCCAGCTCTTGGGATTGGCACTGATTCCAAAGGCTGTGCTGGGATGAGGTGTGCAGAGCCCTGTCCCTGAGGGCACACGTGTGTGCATCACGTGTAGGGGCTGTGACACCCTGGCACAGGGTGCCCACAGCAGCTCTGGGTGCCCCTGGATCCCTGGAAATGCTCGAGGCCAGGGTGGACAGGGCTTGGAGCACCCTGGGATAGTGGTGGCATCCCTGCTCATGGCAGGGGGTAGAGGGAGATGAATTTGGAAGTCCCTTCCAACCCAAACCATTTTGTGATTCTGTGCACACACACAGCCCTTCTCTGTGCCACAGGGAACTCTTCAAAGTCCCCTCCAGGCCACAAAAAGCCTCAGAGACAGCCACAACATGGGCACAAACTCAGCCTCCACCAACCCTGACACACAAGCCAGGCACAGACACACCCAGACACACCCATGCATTTTGGGAATTCCTCAAAATGCAGATTTGACCTTGTCAGACAGACCTTTCCCAGAGGAATGACCCCAAAAGCCTCTGACACAACCCCCAGCCAGGCAAGAACCCCACCTGTGCCCAGCCCAGCTCCTGCTCCTCTGAGCAGGGCTGGAAATGCTGATGGACTGTGCAGGAGCAATGCTGGTGCTGAAAATCTGCTCATCAAAAGTTAGGAAAGTACAGGAAATTTCTGAGGAAAAGAACCAAACCATGTAACTGATGCATCTGAACATCAAAGAGCTCTCAGCCAGCTCTACCCCATTATTTGTGGTTTACTCATGGGTTTAATTTTTCTCCTTTGTTTTTTTTTTTTGTTCATTTGTTGTTATTTCCTCGAGAGAACATGAGAACCCTCCAGGGGATCAGAAGATTTTCTCATTCTGCTTAGTGAGAATTCTCTAATGGTTGTAAAAACAAGGCAAAAAATCAATAGAGGGTTATTATCTGCAGGGATTCAGCTGCTTTCTGCCTGAGTGACAGCAGAGCTTTGCCAGACCCCTGACACTGGCTCCTGCTCTAGTACCAAAGTGGAAAGGAAAGAGCAGGCACTCCTTTTTCACCAAGGAAGGAATATTTTCATTTATTTTTACTTTGGACACATCCAAGGGTGTTTCAGGGTCAATCCAAACTTTAGACTGGCTCCCTGCACATCTCTGCAGGGTGGAAAAGCCAAGTGGGGCTTGCACCAGCTGGTGAGATCCAACTGGAGCTGCCTGGTTCCCTTACACCAGCAGGGAAGCCTCAGCAGAAGACTCAGCAATTTGTCCCCTTCTTTACAAAATCATCCAAGTCCTTCTGCAAAGGCAGATGGAAAAGGGGAAGGAGAATCCATTTCTGCATTTGCAAACTTCACAGAAAGACACAAAAAACTGCTCTAGGGGTGATTTCTTTTTAGTTTAGGGTTTTTTTGTGTGATGAGTTTGTGCCCTGTGAACAAAGACCAAGGTGTTGACACAACCACTGCCAGAGTCAGGAGCAGGTGGTTTTATAGAGGCAAGGACAAACTCAAATAGCCAAATATCCATTGATGGAGAAAATCCCATATATGCCCTAACCCTGAAACTCCTCTCAAGGAGTTCTCCCATAGAGCAGCTTCTCTAGGGTCTCATCCTTTCTGTGGTGTGACAATGTCTCAGAAGTCAGACAAGGTGAACACAGGGACAAAATTGGAGAGAGGTCTTTCATGCATTTGGTGGAGAATGCCCCACCAGAAATTCCAAACCTCCCAGGCCTTTCTGGCAGGAAAGGTTTGGATCAGAAAGGACTTTTCAGAAAAGAAATACATTAAAAAAATAAAACCACAAATTAAACCACTTGAATGCCTTCAAACAAGAGGCTAATGATATTTTACAAATAAAACAGCCAAGCAATGAATGAGGAGCAGGAGGGGAGACAATATAATGAATAATTAGACAATTAGGTTAATCCTCAGGAAATGAGCTAATTCCCAGGTAGATAACTGATTAATTGTTATGCCCCAGGACATCCTGCTTTGGGTCTTCAGCAAAATGAGCAGGCAAAGTTCATCCTGGGGGCTCCTCTGCCCCTCTGGGACTGGGTGGGCCCTGGGATTCTGCTCATCTTCAGGGATGAAGGAGGGGACAGCTGCAGGAGTCACCTCCAGAGCCAGCAGGAGCAGGGACACAGAGCAGGAGAGGAGCAGGAACTCGGGTTAAATGAATGTTCTGTGCTGCTGGGCTGAACTGAGCTCTGCTGAGCTCAGTGGAAGTTACAGGGGCAGGAAGATGTGCCCAGCAGGGATGAGGCAGAGCTCCCCATGCACTAAGAGCCAGGAGAGACAGCAGGAGCACCCTGGTGCCCACAGGCATGATTTTATCTCCTCAAGATTAGGATGAAATTTTATAATCATATTTATCTTGCTTCGATGGAGATACATTAGGGATATAATAAAAGTGGAGCCTGACATTCAGATATGAATTCACCACATCAGATCTGTGTTATGTTATCCTTTATCAGCTTCTTGTATGACATGATTAAATACCATTGTTTTAGTCTTTTACCCTTATTTTAGTCTTTTACCCTGAGCATCCTTGCTGGCATGGATTCTTTGAGCTCTGGGGATTGTCAGCCAGATTCTGAGGGTAAGCACAGGCACACAAAGAAGAGGCTGCCCATGTCTCTGGGAAGCTGGGGCCATTTCTGCATTAGTGCAATTATGAACTCACTGATTAAGGCCCCAGCCCCCCCAGTAACTCCTTTTGGATAAGCAAAGGGGTGGTCAAACATCTAAAGCAATTCCTGCTGGAGCTGGCAGGCATCCCTCCCCTCCAAATGGAGGCACCAAAGCATGTGAGGAGGCAGCAAAATGCACGATGGAAGCACCAGGGTGAGGCTTTCTGTCCCTTCAGGTGACCAACAGCTGCCAGCTGATGTGGCTCCCCATTAAATCACTCATTAAACTGGGCACTGCTCACACTGGGGCTGTGGCAACCCCTGGTCCTGCTCCAGTGATACCTCTCCCATCTCTGCACTCCTGGACAGTAATTTTGAACCTTTTTTAGCTTGCCCATCATCACTTTTCCCAGCAGATGGACCTGCAAGTTGAAGCTCCTGCCAGTGGTTCTGCTTTGCTCTCAGCACACTCAGGCCAGAGAAGGAGCTCTAAAGCAGAGCCCCAGGGCCCTGGGGATGGTTTGCTGTGGCACTGGTGCTGGGTGCCACCAGAACTCCACCTCAGCACACACAGCCCAAAGCTCAGCCCAGGCAGGTGCCACAAACCAGCCCCAGAGTGCTGAGCCATCCTCCCTGCAAACCCATCCCCTGCAGCAGCTGCCCACAGCTCAGCCCCTTGAGGATGCTCAGGAGAAAGGGATGGTGTTTCTTTGCCCCACTGCAGGGCTGAGGATTAATCCCAACACTGATATAAAACCCTGCAAATTGGCTTTTGGAGGAGGGGAAAGGGTGAGGCCAAGGATGGATTTTCTCACTGCACCTGCTGTGGGTGTCCAGCCATGGGCACAGGCACCCCAGAGACAGCTCTGGTGTTTGATGCACTGGTAATGGCTTGTGAGATAATGAACACATCTCTGCCAGGACATGGGCTCCTACATATTTGATAGAGATGCTGTAACATTGCTTATTCTCCATTTTCCCTCTCTCCCACCTCAATAGCTTTCCCTTGCACAGCTGCAGAAAAAAAAAAAAACCCTGGAATTTGTTTGTGCCTTGGAAATCTCCTGGCACTGTTGAGAGGCAGGACAGAAACATGTCTGAGCTCACACCCAGCAAAGCCACCAACACCAGCATTGTGTCACTGGGGTGGCTCCTGTATTTACCTTCATTTGCAGAATGCTGAGCACGGGGTAGTGCTGTGGTTACCCCACAAACACAGCAGCAGCCAGCTGGAAACCCCCAAAATCCAGGCTTTGCCCTGGGATGGGCTGGGAGGGGCCAAAACACCCCCCTGTGCCTCCAGTGCAGGGTCACACATGGTGAAACCCTCTCTGGTGGCTGCTGAGGGGGCAGAGCTGAGGCAGGGAGGGTTTGCACAGACTCAGGCAGCTCTGTGAAGGATGGAGGGATGCTGGGAGAAGGGTCTGGAATTCTGACATGATGACTGGTGGCACTTTCACTGCAGCCAGGCCTTCCAC
This sequence comes from Alaudala cheleensis, assembly GCA_013398995.1. Taxonomy (NCBI): domain Eukaryota; kingdom Metazoa; phylum Chordata; class Aves; order Passeriformes; family Alaudidae; genus Alaudala; species Alaudala cheleensis. Next base: position 129,962 of record VWYE01020838.1, read on the forward strand.
TTTGCATTCAAGTCCAGAAATAGTCTTTGCTGAGTCTTTTGTGCCTCAAATCAAGCTACACCCAGGCTCTCCACACAAACAAGGCCTTTCCCAGCCCTTCAGCTGGATCCAGGGACCCCCAAACTGGCCTGTGTAGGGTCCCAGCTTCACAAGAGCCATCACAGCTCCGGGAGGGAGCAGCAGCTCGTTCCTCAGATGTGCACAGACAGCAGCACACGCTTCCCAGCAGCACCAGCTGTGCTACCCTGGGCTGTTACACATCATGGTTTGATTAAGAATTTATCCATGTGTTCTACCTTGTCTCTATCGCTGCTGGCAGCAGCAGCCCTCAGCTGGGAGCTAAAACTTCACAGCAGAGACAATGCAGGGTTTAGATAAAGGTAAACTCACTTTTCTTGGGAATGCCTCTGGGACAAGTTTCTGGATTTCCAAGGAGAAGTGGTGTAGGTATGGGAACACCTTTGTCTCCTGCATTCCTGTGGGGACAACAAAGCCACTCTCTGGGGACTTGTCTGGGGACTGTCCCATGAGCAGAGAAGGAATGACAGTCTCCAAAGGTTACTGGGGATCCCAAAGGCCAGAGCCTCCCTGTCTCATTCCCCAGACAGAGGAAACCCAGCCCTAACCTCTGTCTGGATGCAACANTGTCTCCTGCATTCCTGTGGGGACAACAAAGCCACTCACTGGGGATTTCTCTGCATATCCCATGTGCAGAGAAGGAATGACAGTCTCCAAAGGTTACTGGGGATCCCAAAGGCCAGAGCCTCCCTGTCTCATTCCCCAGACAGAGGAAACCCAGCCCTAACCTCTGTCTGGATGCAACAAGGATGCACCTGGAGAATCAAGAAGGTTCCACCGTGTACTCTGTCTTGCCAAAATGAAAAACAAAAAATTCCCGACAAACCCAGACACGTACAAAAGAAAATTCAATAATTTTTTTTTTTTTTCCTAATGAATGCCGGTAGGGTTGCTCTTTTTTGGTACTTTGGGCATTTACATATAAATTGCTCTGTAATGGCTCTGCCCTCCTTCTCCTCGGTGTGTTGTTAATGAGCTGTACAAAAGGTCAGGGGCTGAGCGAACGCTGCTGCGGGCAGCGGTGTGATGCTGCCCTCCTTTCCCTGCCGCACTCCCCGCTGCTCACCCAGGGCACCGGGCACCTGAAAAGCCATCAGTCACCTCAGCGACGCCAGACCAGCCCTGTCCCAGCGGCGATGGGTTCAGCATCCCGTTCCCAGTGAGGCTCTGTCCATCGTGCAGATGTGTCACAGTGGCACAGCTGGCAAAGGCTCTGCTGGCACCGGTGACAGGAGGGTGCACTGAACTTCTCCCCAGCCTCCTCCAGCCCAGGCTGCTCACGGTGCCAGCCTGGTGAACCCCAGGCTGCAGACCCGGTGTCACCCTGAACGAGGACATTTGGGGCACTCTGAGACCAAGAGGGACAGAGCCAGCAGCCAGGTTCCTGCAGGGTGCAGGGACAGCAAGGGGAGGCTGGCGGGTTGGGGACAGGCTGCTCAGCGGGCAGGAGGGCTGGGGAACTGCAGGTGTCACCAGGCACAGCCCCTCGTCCCCAAAGGCAGGAGGAGGGTGGCCAGAGCTCCCCATGGCAGGGCAGGGCTGTCCCCATTCCTGCATCTCCCCGGGAACGGATAAGGCTCCCTTTGATNGAGGGGAGGGCAGGGCTGGAGAGAAATGCCTCTGTGGGCAACACACTCATAAGTGACAGAGCCCGTGACACTGCTCAAATTGGGGAAAAGAAATAAAATGAAAAAAATGAAAGAGCAGGTTCATGCTGGGGTCTAAGCAGGGGAGTGGCTGCATCTGCAGGAGTTGGACCCCCCTGTTCACCAGCATCATCTCAGGGAAGATGAGCCTGTGCCTGCAGCACATGGAGTGTCACATGTACACAGCTTTTCAGTCCCCCCAGGGATGGTCACTCCAGCACTCCCCTGGGCATCCTGACAACCCCTTTGGTGAAGGGATTTTAACTCAACTCCAATCTAAATCANGCAGGGCTGGAGAGAAATGCCTCTGTGGGCAACACACTCATAAGTGACAGAGCCCGTGACACTGCTCAAATTGCCTCCAAAGGCAGGGGGAAAAGAAATATCAGGGGAAAAAAGAAAGANGCAGGGCAGGGCTGTCCCCATTCCTGCATCTCCCCGGGAACGGATAAGGCTCCCTTTGATCAAAGCTGGCTTGTGCTCCAGCCAGCTTTTGTCCACACGGGATGGTGCAGGAGGGAGGGGAGGAGGTCACACAGAGATGGGAGAGCAGGGCTGGAGAGAAACGCCTCTGTGGGGAGCACACTCAGAACTGACAGAGCCCGTGACACTGCTCAAATTGCCTCCAAAGGCAGGGGGAAAAGAAATATCAGGGGAAAAAAGAAAGAGCAGCTTCATGCTGGGGTCTAAGCAGGGGAGTGGCTGCATCTGCAGGAGTTGGACCCCCCTGTTCACCAGCATCATCTCAGGGAAGATGAGCCTGTGCCTGCAGCACATGGAGTGTCACATGTACACAGCTTTTCAGTCCCCCCAGGGATGGTCACTCCAGCACTCCCCTGGGCATCCTGACAACCCCTTTGGTGAAGGGATTTTAACTCAACTCCAATCTAAATCACACCTGGCACAACCTGAGGCTGTTTCCTCTCATCCTACAGCTTTTTACCTGAGAGGAGAGGCTGACCCTGACCTGGCCCCACCCTCCTGGCATGAAGAGAGCTGTGAGGTTCCCCCTGAGCCCCCTTTTCTCCAGACTGAGCCCCCCCCCCAATTCCCTCAGTCACTCCTCATATGACGAGTGCTCTAGAACCTCCCCCAGCTCTGTTACTTTTCACTGAACACAATCTTTGTTGTATTTAACTTTTTTTTTACCTCTTACCCAGCACCTCCATGAGATAAGTCAAGCAGAGGAATGGTTTGAAAGTCTGGAAGAAATCATTGCTGCAGCATTTAAACTGAGTGGCAGCAGGATGATCTCAGAGCACCTCAGAGCTTTGGTAACTCCAGCACAGGCAACTTTATGAGCTTTGAAAAACAGAACAAGCAGGTAACAGAAAGATAACCTGGGACAGAGACCTGCTCCTTCTTCCTTGCAAATAAACTGGAGATGCCAGAAGCAGAATTTCCCCAGGGGTCTAAAGGCTCTGGGGAACAACAAAGGGACAGTGAAGATCAAGTCCCCAGAGCACCTTGGGGCACAGAGCTGTGGCTCTGGGGTTATCCTGGTCCCTCCAGGAGTGCTCAGGCACAGAGCACCCCCAAAAGCGATGTCTGTTAAGAGCAAATTGCTATTGTGTGAAGGGAAAAAAAGCTACATAAATTACACCAATTTAGTATAATTTAAAGGACAGCCTTGTCCAAGGAGACAATTAAGCGTTTCTCAGAACAAAAAGGGAGGTAAACAGGCTGAACAATAGATTTCTAAAGCCAGAGAGAGTGTTAAATCCCTCTTTTTATTAGTTCTATCATAGTGCTGCAATTAAAATTGTTGCCTGGGGGAAGGAAAGGGAAGTTTAAGCCCAACCTGTTGGATGATGCCACCTCAGCACCGGCAGGACACGGTTCCACTGCTGACACAGACCCTCAAAAAGCCATTGAGGGACACAAGTGGTGGTGATTTCCACAGTGATCCCAGAGCCAGGGTGGGCACAGCAAACCCCAGGAAAAGCAGCCTGTGATGGCCATGGAGCCTTCAGGCCCAGCCAGGGACCATGAATAGGAAACAGCATGAGCAAGGGGTGCTCTGCATCCCTGAGGAGCTCTAGCTACAGGCTGGTGAGAGAAGCTCATGTCCCACTCATCACCATTCCCTGGAGCCCTCCCATGTGAGATGATTAGCAAAAAGATGGTTTAGATGATCAGGGCTTCTCCCTCCCTCTCCCTCTCCTGTCACCCTCCCAGGAAGCAAACCCTGTTTGCCGTAATTGATGGACACAATTCCCTGCAATTAGTATTTCAGCAGCAGGTAGTTAACCCTCGGGGCAGAGCTGGATGTCTCTATTTGCCTTGCTCTGCCTGGCATGAATTCAGAGCAAGCTCTTCAGATTCCTGTTTGTTTGCTGACCCATCAGAGCAGGCAGCCCTCTGCTCCTCCATCCAAAAAAAAACCTCACTGCTCAGGGCAGCAACGTGCTCCCTCAATCCCCCTTGGATGCAGAACACATCCCAAAAATACCCTGGGCCATGACAGCTTCCTGCTGCAGTAAGAAGGCTGAGGTCCTTTCCCTGCCAAAGTGAATGCAGACACTAATGCAGGACACCCTAATGACCCCAGAACCCAGGCTGATATTTAGACAAAAAGAGATTTGTTTATCCTCTAAGTTCCCAATAATCTGCATTTATTTTAATTGGCACTCATGGCAAGAGCATTTACAGGCAGCAGCTGGGGAGGTGTAATTATGTTACTGTCTGAGGCACATGCACAGCCTGGGGGGATTCTGCTCACTGAATAAAAAGGTAAAAAACCCCAAAACCAAAGAAAAGGGACAGCCATGAAGTCATGGAACAGGTTGTCCAGAGAGGTTGTGGACTCCTCATCCCTGGAAGTGTTCGAGGCCAGGCCCTGAGCAGCTTGGTCTGGTGGAAGGTGTCCCCTGCCCACAGCAAGGGGCTGGAATGAGATTGATTTTCAGAATTTAAATGCCTTGAACCCAAACCATCCCAAAGTTCTGTGACTTCTCCTGATCTGGAGCAGACCCAGGCCAGCATGGAAGGCTCTGGACATCACACAGACAGCACAGCCAGTGCTGGGCAGGGGCTGATGTCTGCTGGGGTTTCCAGGGCAGTGAGGGGCAGTGGCATCCACAGTGCCCTGCAAGGGAGGTGGAAATGTGGCAGAGAACCTTGCAGGGGTTATGAAATGCAAGAGTTTCCCTGGAGATATGAAATACAGAATAGCATGGGTTGGAAGGGACCTTAAAGACCACTTTGTTCCACCCCCCCGGCCATGGGCAGGGACATCTCCCACTGTCCCAGGCTGCTCCAACCCCCATCCAGCCTGGCCTTGGGCACTGCCAGGGATCCAGGGGCAGCCACAGCTTCTCTGGGCACCCTGTGCCAGGCACTGCCCACACTCACAGGGAACAATTCCTTCCTAACATCGCATCTAAGCCTATTCTCTGTCAAATCTTCAATCTTTCCAACTCATATTTTCCAGACCTCTTGCACTGCACGATGCCTGCAGGCGTGGAAACACATTTTGGCATTTCAGTGAGCCACTCTTCTCAGCTGAGTTCTCTTGCTCCAAATAAAAGGTGAAATGTGTTGACTTTACACTTAAAGGCAATTGAAGCCAAGCCCTTGGGTTTGCAGTTGGGTTGATCCAGTAGCCTGCACAGAGGCCGTGGCAACTCAACACCACCACTGGCAGCTCATAGAGATGCTGTTCCCCAGACTAGAGCTGAGTCTGTTCATGCCTCCCATATTCTAATTAAATCTTGGTTTTCTATTTCCTCCTCACAAAACAAATGGCCAGTCTTTATCAGCTAAACTCTGTCCTAGAAAACTTTCTGCTTGTGAACTGCAATTTCCTTTCAGATCATTTTTAACAATATCACAACATGCCTCAACCCCTGTGTTAAATCCTCCCTGTGCTGGTGTATGAACCAAACAGCTGAGAGCCAGCCTGGTCAGAATATTCAAAACTCAAATTGATAAAAACACCTAGGTTAAGCACTAGTAAAATAATAAACAATATACCAGCACTTGCCCAAATGGACAAGAAGGAGATGCCAGAACACAGATGGGGAACTTTACCTGCACAAATTTCCTCAGCCCCAGTGTCACAGGGCAGAGGCAACCCTGAGGCTTGGGGCTGAAATGGGGCTGCACCAAATTCTGGAGGGTCAGAGAAACTGCCCCCAACCCCAGCCTTTGCCCCTCCCCAGCTCCCCTGTGTCAGTGCCACCATCCCATTGTCAGCCAGGCTCAGAGGAGCCAACTCCTTCCATTGTCATTTGTTATTCTGTTACGGTCATTTTCTATATTAATTTTATGCGGCATCAAAAGCCCTTTCATATGTTAAACTCTAATTCATATGCTAATACCCAATTTATGGCAAGTTAATTATTTTTTGTCCAATTTATTACTCGGTGCTCCTTGAGGAAGGGAGAGGTGGCAGTGGGCGGATTTTGGCTCCCTGCCGTGGGTGGGCAGGGCTGAGCCGGGTCCGTCCCACTTTTCCCCGCTGTGATCCATAGGGAACATCCCTGAAACCTGCCCCGAGCTGACCCAGCACCCCAGGGCCCTCAGGTATTTCCTTGCTGGTGGCACCTCTGGCAGAGAGGCTGGAAAATCGGCTCCAAAGCTGAGAACGGCACCTCTCAAACAGCCAGAGCTGCTCCACTCCGGTCCTGGCTTTGTCCGAGTGCTCCAGAGCGTGTGCCAGGAAAGCAGGGATAGGGGATTGCTGGGAAAAACCGGGATTTCCACATGGGTAATGGAATGATCCAGGCAGAAATCAGAGAAAAATGGAACAGACACCCCACCTCTGCTCACAGCAGCAGCATTCTGTCATCCCATCCCATCCCATGGGTTTTGCCCCATCCTGCTCTGTGCAATGAACTTCTCTGTGAACGGAGCAGTGGCTGCAGGTTCCCTCAGACGGGCTCTGGGCTGCTCAGGAGGGCGTGGGGACAGCCAGGGGTGCCCCAGCCCCCAGCTGAGTGCACAGCCCACGTGCAGCACATCATCCCACCCTCCCTCCATCCCAGAAGGGTTTTGCACACCAGGAGGAGCAGCCACACCTCTGCCAGGAGCGTGTGGTCAGAGCTGTGACCAGAGGGACACACGGGAGCTCAGAGCAGTCCCTTGGCCCCAGGTGCCCGTCCCCAGCCTGCCACCAGCACGGGTGGCACTGATCACCCAGCACCACACCAGAGCACAAAAACACACGGAGGGGACACAGAGCAGGCATGGAGAGCATATGCTAAACATAAAAAAAATATAAAAAAAACCACCATAGCAGTTTTGCCTTCACCAGTTGTTTTTTTTTTAACAGTCTATTTTCTGCTTGAGGAAGCAGGTGCATTTGCCATCCTCACAGCATCAGCAGCAGACAGGCTGTCAGAGGTGTGATGGCTCCAGGACAGTTGCTCTGCCTGGGATTTCACATTCCTGACACATCCCGTAATTATGCCAAATGAGCTCACCTCATCTTCAGCCTTGTGAGCTGCACAGATTCAATTAAGTGAAAGCTGTTGGTGCCACAGATGAGGAAGGCAGGAGGGGAGAGGCACCAGCCCCTGCCTGTGGTGGGATGGAACAGCGAGGGTCACTCCTCTGCCTGCTCCAGAGCAGCCAGACAGCACCACCCTCCCCTTCCCCAGAGCCAGCCATTGCTTCTCCCATCTCCCCAGCTCTCTTTTCAATTAACCCTTTTTCTCAAATCCCACACGAAACCCCCCAGCCCACCCAGGGGATTTTCAGCGTGTACATTTTTTGATTCTCCGTCTTACATTTTTAGCATGGAAACCTCTGTGATTTATTCCAGTGATATGAGGGAGCTTCCACGAGGCAAAATGAAGCTGTAACTCCCTCAAGCTAAACTCCAAATTCGTTTCATAATCCTTAGATAAAAGCTTAGAAGCCAGAATATTCATTACCAGCCCGGGCTCCACGAGCAGCTGGGGTAGTAATGGCACGGAGCAGATTTGACACAGGGGATGTTGCTACAGAAATTAGCCTGTCATAAGATTACAGGGACTAAGTGTTATTGGGTGATAAGGTGTGATGTGTTAATATTAAATTATCTCACCAGTTTAAAAAAAAATTAAACAAAAAAAAAAATGCACTGATGAAACTCACATTTATTAAAAGCCCTGAATATGATATTAAAAGATCTAAGACAAAGCAGTTTATTTCTGTGCTGGAGACCAAATTGAAAGAATTCTCCAGGAGGGATTCCTTTGAATGGAGCATTACAACAACAAAACAACAAAGAAGAGCCTTTAATAAATGTTGGGACTAAAGAAGACTTAAATATTCCAGACTAATCTCTCTTGGGAGAGTTCATTAACCCTTCATTCCCTTCCTTGTTGTATCAAAACAAGGATTAACTAGAGAGCATTTCCATAAAGCTCTGTACATCCCAAATTCTCTGTCTATAGCAGGAGGAGAACAACAGTCACACTGTGCTTTGTGTGGCACAAGGCTGGGACAGGATGCTAACAGAGGTTTCTGGAAAAATAATTAATAATAAACCAAAGCACAAAGCTTTTGTCCAAGTCACCGGGCCCAGCAAGATAACAACAGGGCAATTGAGTATCTGGAGTTGGTTAAAAATATGATTTGCTGCCATCAGACAGCAACAAATAACAGTGGGAAGTGCTGTGCATTTGTTCTGAGCCCCGTGGTCACATCCATCACACCCGCCCATGCTCATCCCTCACCAGGTAAAGGCACCCCAGAGAAGCCCAGGGGGAATTCAGGGCTGAGTTTGTGGGACATTGGGACAGGGAGGATTTTTGAGGCAGGCACGGAGCAGCCAGGCCACAGCAAAGGGATGGGGGCTCAGTGCAGGATCTCAGGGCAGGGTCACCCCACAGAGCCCCAGCTCTCACTGCAGGATCTGGGGCACTCAACTGCAGTTACACCTCAGTCAGAAATTAGAAGAGGTTCTCTAATCTCTTGAAGCACTAGAGCAAGAAATATAATTAGCTTTAAAAGGCTGGGAAGCTCATTAAAACAAAGCCACTACATTCAAGTAGGATGGACGGGATCCACCAGCCCACACTCCCCACAGGCATTTCCCTGTCTCTGTCACCCACAAGAAATTGTCACCCCCAGGGCCCTGAAGGATCTGTGGGAGGGGTCTATAAAAGTGGTCGACAGTCCTAAGCCCCCTAGATCCCTAAAGGAAGCTCTGGGAAGTTGTCCATAAACTCCTAAAAACCACTTGTGGTGTTTTCTCAGATCCCAGCTGCTTTTCCTTTTCCCCTTGAACAAACCCAGTGCTGTTCCCCCGATGGCTGAGGAGGAAGGTGATGGTGCCCAGCACAGCCAGGTCACCCTGTGAGGGGACAGGGAGCAGCCCCTTGCCTGGGGAGGGCAGAGGTGGGCAGAGTGCAGCCCCTCCCTGCCCACCCACGGCTGCTTCTCAGAGGGTCTGAATTATTGCACACCCTGCAGCTCCTGAGCCTTGTCCTGCTGCCCCAGCACCTCTTTCTCCATCCCATCACGTTTCCCTCTCCTTGTTTAACCCCTTGCTGTTGTACAAAGTCGAGGCACAGCCCCCTCTCTCCTGAGACATGAAGCCACCTCTCCCCCTGCCCACACACCCAGGAGAGCCAAGGGCCCTCCCCACGCCCTGCCCTGGGGTGAATGGCAGCTCTCAGGCTCCAGAGGTGCCACAAGTGCCATGTTCTGCCCATGGCCCAGCCCAATGAATGATTCAAATCTTTTCAAATCCGGCTGCCTGGCCTCTCACTTCTCTTTGCTCTGTGCACTTCACGTGCAGCAGAGGAGCTGCAGCCACGAACCTGCACTGCCCCACACCCATTTCTGACCCACAGATTATTCCATCCCCAGCTGCCTGAGAGCTGCCCTGAAATCAAACCACGAGGAAAAAAGAAGATTATTTTTTTTCTCCCCAGTTACAGCCAGTTCTGCAGTGGTTGGATGCTTCTGTTCTCTCTGCACAAAGGATTACATTTTTAAAAATATTCTTTCTTTGAAATCTTTTGTGACCCTTGAGCAGCATAAAAATGCAACCGGGGGATGCCGAGCAAGGCTGGAGATCCACTGGGGGGACTCGGAAGCGAGCACAGTGCCGGCACTTAACAAATAATAAATAACCAGCATTAATTATTGATCACAGCCCCAGCTAATCAAGTTTCATCCCTGTGGTTACCACGCTCTCAGAGCCCCCCTTTGATAGAGCCCATGGACGGCCTTGCTGCGTGTGCCCGCCTGGAGCCCCGGGAGCCCGGGGGAGGCTGAGCGGGGATTTGGGAGGATCAC
>VWYE01020838.1:140231-156228 GCA_013398995.1 Alaudala cheleensis
CAGCCTGCTCCCTCCAGAGACAGACAGACAGACACACACACAGCCTGCCCCATCCAGAGACAGACAGACAGACAGACACACACACACACACACACACAGAGCCTGCCCCATCCAGGCTCCCCGAGGGTGTCTGCACACCCAGTGCATGCCGCGTTTCCAGGCCAGCAGGGCTGTGATGGCACCCCGGGGCACGGGCGGGCTGGAACGGGGTGGCACAGCCTGGAATTGTGGCAGAGCCAAGCACGGAGCTCTGGCTTTGGCTGCACGGGGGTTTTCAGCTGCACAGCCCGGGAATGGCTCCAAGAGAGTCCCCAGGAGAGCATTCCCGTGTGAGGATGCACAGCTCTGACCCAGCAAGGCTCTGCCTCATGGCCAGACCTTTCCAGGGAGCCCCAGCCCCAGTCCCAGCAGCCAAATCCTGTTTGTGGGTCAGGGCAATGCCCCACAGGGACTGGGCCCCCCAAAGCCCACCACAGCCACTTCCACCCACACATGGCAGTGGCTCCTGCTCTGGCCAGGAGGAGGGAAGGGTAGCACCTCTTTGTGCCCCTGCCTGCCCCAATTTCACGAGCAATTTGTGAACATGTAACACAAGGTAACTCTGCCTCATGGTCCTGGCAGGAGCTGCCTGCCTGCTCCCTTGAAGGGGATGTTAAATCCTGTTGTTAAATACAGGCCATTATCAGGATGTCACTGCTGCCTCCAGATGAAGCTCTACACCTGTGCAGACAGCCAGCCCCCATTAGCTTATTTACTAATCATTATGAATGCTCCACATTGATTTACCTCATCCTAATCTCTCTGTGGCTGGAGGATTTGTTTTCTCTGTGTGAGTTCAGGGCACTGAACCTCACTCCCTCTTTCCCAGAGATGTGTAGGAATCCCCATTGCCATCCTGCCCCAAAACCTGCTCAATCTGAGGGGAAGAAAAAAAGAAAATGAGGGTTTGGCTCATCATGTCTATGAGTTTTTCTTCAGGGAGGAGAAAAATCAGAGCTGGAAGTCAGGAGAGCAAACAGGATCTTACCAGGACCAGAAGAGGGACTTGAGTTCCATATTCCTTACAACAGGAGATGCATCAAGCCCACCCCTTCCCTCTGAGCTTCCCAAATAAGCCAACTACTTAGGCAAATAAGAATAAAAGCCTAAAAGATTTGCTGAAGGAAGAGTTAAACACACACTGCAAGTCCTAAAAGCAACATTTCTGGAAGCTTTGATAACTCTGCAAACAGGAGATTGTGCTAATGTTTTACCCACATTCATATTTCCCAGTAGGTGCACCCTTCCCTCGGATAATTTATGAGCCTTCATCCAAACCAAACATCCATCTTTCTTTCAAAGTCATTATGACCCTTTCCAAAATCTCCTTAAAAATATGCATTTCAGTGATTCTTTCTTGCTGGAAGCAATAATACCAGTTCCAAGAGCTTACACAATAAAATCAGACCTTCTCAAAGTGCAGGAGATGAGGTTACAAATCAGGAGGCATTGATGTAGCTTGCACAGGTCTGTCACTTCAGCACACCATGGCATTGGCAGCAGCCCAGTCCCAAGGGAAGATTCCCTTTCCAGGGCCATTCTGGGTGCAGATGCCCACCAGAGAGATGGGAATGTGCTGATCCCCATCCTTCCCTCCTACAGGAAAGGGCACAGACATCTCACAAGCCACGTGTAGTTTTTAACCCTCCTCTGCTGATATTGAAGCAGCCACCACTGCTGCTCCTCCCCACACAACACCAACCACAAGAGTGGCCAAAAGTTTGAATTTGCTTTTTGCCAGGAGTGTTGGGAGAGCTGCTGCAGGGACACATCCCAGCCAGGGATCCAGGTACAGTGACACAGACACCTCCAGGAAATCAGGGCAGGGAGTGCAGCAGTCCCTGGGAGAAGAGCTGCCTCCTGCCTCAGACAAGTTTCCTGATCACATTGTATTCCCTCCTGCTCAGGCAATCTGCATTTGCTAATTTGTGCTGGAAAGGAGGGAATTCAGTATTCCCCTCCCTCACTGCGTGGGGAATAGCCCAAATTTTCCAGAAATCTCCCCTGACTTGTCCTTTAAATAAAGCTTAAATAATATCACTCTGTCCTTTAGGCAGCTTATGCCAGATATATTAAGAAATACAAATATATATCTGTATCCTACACAATAACCTCTTTCTAGCTGCCCAGAGAGTACAGCAGGAAAACACACCAATTTTCAAATATCTACAGATGAATATTGTGGGTCAGGCCCTCCCTGATCCCCACAGGATCCCTGGCAGACACTCTGAGAGCTGCTCCATTGCAAGGCACTGGCCCTGAGCAGCCCCATCCCTGCTCTCCCTCTCTCATTATTACCCGAGGGGTCAGGCAAAGCACAATGGAAAATGCTGTGATTGTTTCCTGGGAGGGAGCAAAAGGAGCCTGGGTGATGCCGGGAGCTTTATCTTCCATCAGATAAGGAATCAATCCTGGCTGGAGCCGTGGTCAGTCCCACGGGGAAGGGAGGCAGGGAGGGGCTGGGACCCTCCTGCTCCATGGGCAGTGCCACCAGGCCCTGGGCATTGCAGCCACCACCCTCCTTCCTGGTAGCCACCAGCTGCTGAAGGTCCCCGGAGCATCCCATAATCTGGGTCTCTTCTCCAATTCATCCCCGGTGTTTAACCCCGCGGTGGGTAATCACATTCCCAACCCTGCAGGGGAGGAGCAGGGTGCTGGGGACACAGATGTCCCCGGAGGAGACAGGATGGGGCTGCTCGGGGACCAAACACTGGCTGCACCCCATTCCCACCCAAGCTGGAGCTTTTCATCCTCCACAACAAGCCAAACAGGGCTGAGAGTTTTCCCTCTCCTCTTGTCATGCCTTTGGTCCACGGAGCGTCCTAGAGCTGCACAGATCTCATGTTGCTCCAGGGTTTAAGGCAGATTCTCGCTGCCTGACTCAAGGGATGTGGAAATCAGCATGAAATGGGATTTAGAGAGCAAAGCTGTGAGCAGGGATAACCGCGGGCGGAGCAGGGGATGTCTGTCGGAGCCGGGGAGCCAGCCCGGCTGCACGCCGTGCTGCTGCCTTCCCACACCCGTGTGACCGGCATTCCGGGGAGGAACAGGCGTCCAGCAATGGAATTCTCCTTGCCCATGGGGCTTAGCATCCCTTCTGCCCCGGTGTCCCTGCCCAGCTCCCCCCGGAGCGCAGGGACCTGAGCCCGGCTCCTGCCCGAGGAGAGCGGGGAAGGACCTGGCACGGACAGGCTCTTTTCTCTCAATGGCATCGATTATTTCTGTAATCAGCACCTCGCTGCCGAAACTGAACATCCATTATTACAGGATTCTAAAACAAAAATAACCCAAAGGAGGGGAAGAAGATGTCACTCAGAGCCGCTCCTGAACCGTGCGCGTTGGGTCAGTGCCATCTAGAGGCAGCAAACCAGCCCAAAAGGGCCCCGAAAAACCCACATTCCCAGGGTTCTCCCGGTGTTTGGAGACCTCGTGGCAGCGGAATGTTGGGAAGGGAGCTCGGAGGGGATGCCCTGTCCCGGAGATCCAGAGCCACAGGTCCTGGCTGCGGTTCCATGGGCAGCGGGGTGGGAGCAGCACCGCAGCCAGGCAGCCCTGGGGAGTGAGCAGCGCTGCATCCCACATCCCACATCCTACATCCCACATCCCACATCCCATATCCCACATCCCAGCACCACATCCCGCATCCCACATCCCGGAATGGCTCCGGGGCAGCCACACCCCCGGGATGGAGGCACGGCCGGACGGGCTCCCAGCCGCTGTTAATACGCTGCATTCATAGAGCTGCTAAACACCACCGCGGGCCACTGGTTCAGCGCTTCGTGTTCATCCCAAATTAGGCTGGAACAGCCAAAACAGGAACTTATTTTTTCCTTTTTTTTCTCTTTCTTTCACTGATGGAAAGTTCAGGAAAAAAAATACAAAATGAGGGATGAGCAAGCGCCACATCATCGCTGTCAGTGGGATCCAGGTGCACCTGCCTGTGCTGCCCTGCCTCCTGCTCACACACCTTATTTCAGTGTGACAAACCTGCCCACAGGACCCAGCTGGCCCCTCCAGCCTGGCATCCCCAAAAATGGGGACACCACCGGGGTTCATAGCTGGCCTGCAGATAAGGCCAGGATAAAGCTTGTAGCAGCTCCCTCACTGGGGCTAAATCCCTGCCACATCCAGCTCTGAGAGGCCTTTGGCACAACCCAGGTGGTCCCTGCTCCCATCCCCCAGGAGCAGCAGCCTCCAAAAGCATCTCCCCTGCACAAACATTTCTATTCACTTCTGTTCACTTCTTTTTTTCCCCAAAAAAATAAAAATTCCTCCTCAACATATTTAAGAGCAAGGAGGCTGCATAATGAAAGAATAAAATTGCCTCCTGTCCCTGGGAACGCTGTCCTATTTTGCAATGATTAACTGGCTGTATTTGCATACTGCCCATTCCTGGCTAAAGACTCAGGGGGACAGTTTCCAAACACTTTCTAATCTTGCAGGGAGCCTGCACGCAGTGTTGTCATTTCCTGACAACCCCCAGCGTGGCTGCAGCTGGCAAGCTCCACTTCTGCTCCCTTTTATTGATATCATTTCCCATTTCTGCTGCTGGCTTGCCCACAGCCAGGGCCCTGCCATGCTGGGTGCTGCACTAATGAGAGGGATGATGCTCTCCTCACCACGGAGCACTGCTGCATAAATCAAGTGGTGCTCACATGAGAAATGGGCTATTAAGACCCATCACGAGGGCATGATGGGTTTTGTTGAGTTTTCATTCCCATGCTCCCTGTTGGGATACCAGGAATTGCTGTTCCTTTTCTCCCCTGAGCTTTGCAGTGAAGGTTTCCCGGGACAGAATCTCCCCAGATGACCTAAACACCCCAAGATGGGACCTCTCTACTGGAACCTGTTGATGAAAAGCAATGGCTCAGCCCATGCAACCCCAAATCATGCATTATAACCCCCAGGCTCTAAGGGGAAGTGTAGGAACACCAGTGTCTGTGGGGCTGGGAAAGCAATTGGAAATCAAAAGGGTTGGGCACTCTCTAATTGCTATAGCAGGGTTTTATTAAGCAAATTATCACTGAGGAAGTAACTAAAGCAGCAGGAATCAAAGTGATAATCAATAGGATGGTTTGATCCAGGGCAGCCTGGGCATGGCCTCGTGCAGACCCCACAGAGCTGCCACACTGAGGGGGACACCCAGTGAGCAGTGCTTGAGGAGGAGCCAAATGGGGATTAATAAAATAAACCCCAGAACCAGAGCTTGGCACAGGCTGGGATAGGAGTGTCTCAGGGGTCTCCACACCCTTTCACATCCCACCTGCACACTGGCCCCACTGCAGCCTTTCCCACGGGATATCCCACAGGGGGAGGCAGCACAGGGCAGCACAAGCCCCTTTTATTGCCCTTTTTCTGCTCCCAAAAGCACCAGCAGCCCCCATTAGCTGTGATCTGTTGCAGTCCCCTTCAGCACAGGGTTATCCCCTCCAGCAGAGAGGGAAGGAGCCTCTCTGGGAGTCCCTAATCTCCCCTGTTGCACTTTCCCCCCTGTGCAGGTGCAGGAGCCAGCAGGGAGCCCCCCGAGCACCCAAAGCTCTCCATCTCCACACTGAGCCTGCCCTGATTGCCAAACTGGAGTCAGCATCCTTTGTGGCCAGGCTGTGGGCTGGGTCGGGCACAGCGGTTTGCTCCCCTCCCTGAGGCTGCCCCAGCAGCACAGAGCATCCCACAGTGCCAGCCCCAGCAGCACAGAGCATCCCACTGTGCCCACAGCCCCACCCCAGGGCTGCCCCAGCACACAGAGCATCCCACAGTGCCAGCCCCAGCAGCACAGAGCATCCCACTGTGCCCACAGCCCCACCCCAGGGCTGCCCCAGCAGCACAGAGCATCCCACAGTGCCAGCCCCAGCAGCACAGAGCATCCCACTGTGCCCACAGCCCCACCCCAGGGCTGCCCCAGCACACAGAGCATCCCACAGTGCCAGCCCCAGCAGCACAGAGCATCCCACTGTGCCCACAGCCCCACCCCAGGGCTGCCCCAGCAGCACAGAGCATCCCACAGTGCCAGCCCCAGCAGCACAGAGCATCCCACTGTGCCCACAGCCCCACCCCAGGGCTGCCCCAGCACACAGAGCATCCCACAGTGCCAGCCCCAGCAGCACAGAGCATCCCACTGTGCCCACAGCCCCACCCCAGGGCTGCCCCAGCAGCACAGAGCATCCCACAGTGCCAGCCCCAGCAGCACAGAGCATCCCACTGTGCCCACAGCCCCACCCCAGGGCTGCCCCAGCACACAGAGCATCCCACAGTGCCAGCCCCAGCAGCACAGAGCATCCCACTGTGCCCACAGCCCCACCCCAGGGCTGCCCCAGCAGCACAGAGCATCCCACAGTGCCAGCCCCACCCCAGGGCTGTCCCAGCAGCACAGAGCATCCCACAGTGCCCACAGCCCCACCCCAGGGCTGTCCCATCAGCACAGAGCATCCCACAGTGCCAGCCCCACCCCAGGGCTGCCCCAGCAGCACAGAGCATCCCACAGTGCCAGCCCCACCCCAGTGCCCTCGGGGCTCACCCAAACCCCTCTGCCCCTGCACGGCACCAGTGCAACTCCCCTTGGCGGGTATTTGTGGGACTGGAGGTGACCAAACCCTGGGTATTTGTTAACAGAGCACAACAGAAGTGAGAGACCCCCGGGTGCCCTGATGAGATTAAATCCCAGACCCAGAGGGAGCAGAGATGTCTGTGCTGGCTGTGCTCAGGCTGCATCACTCACCAGGGCCAGCACAGCAGCACGGCCAGGACTGAGCACGCTGATTTACTGCCTGGGCAGTGAGGTTTGTGACTGACCCATGCCCACGGGGAGCAGCCCTGGGTGGGGATTTTGTCACAGCAGGAACATGAGCTGGCTGTGGACGTGTTCACCCTCCCAGCCTCGTGCCAGAGAGAGCAGAGCTTTCGTGCTTTCCACCTCCCTTTGTTCATTCTCACCTCCCTTCTCCCCAGCCACAATCTCAGAGGGAAAGGGTCACTCTTTGTCCCCCTCCTCTCTCCCTCCCCAGCACTCACAGACAGCCCTGCACTGGTTGATGCTCCTGGGAAGTGTCAGTGTCCAATATGTCCCGAGTTTCCTGCTGCCCCAGCCCAGCTGTAATCAGCTTTGGATTACCATAGTCTCCTAAAGTACCAGACTCTGATAACATCCCTTCTGTCACTGACTCTCTAAATCTCCCCAGTCACGCAGATGGTTTCCCCCCAGCAACCCAGCACCAATTACCAGGAAAGGAAAAGAACCCCAAAATAGAAAAAAAAAAAGTTAATAATGAGGGGAAAGCCAGATGCTGTTGCAGTGAGCAACTGGGGCTGGGTTTTTGCAGCAGCACAAAGCCAAGAGGATGTGAAGTGAAATCACACAGCAGTGAATTTAAAACTGACCACTTCCCACAATGTGTCATTAACCTTCAGAAGATGTTGCTGTAAATTATCTCCGAGGTCTCGGTGGTGCAGGGCTGAGGCTGATCAGAGGCTCAGATTGATGGTGAGGGGAGCCACGGCCACCTGAAGAGCAAGAGAAAAAACTGCTGTGGGGGTTACAGGGGTTTCTCCTTCAGGACACAGCCCAAGGGTTGTCTGAGCACATAAAGAATTTCCCTTTTCTCCACCAGCACCATTTTTTCCCATCCTTTTCTTGAAGCAGCAGGAGCTGGTCCTGTCCCAGTGCTTTGAGCAGCCTCTCTCTTTGAGCAGAGACTTCTCATCTCTGATTTTCCAGCAGGTCCCCAGAGGCTCCTTACCTGAGCTCCTCCTACATCAGGATGCCCTTTGGTCTCCAGCCTCCCAGAGGATGTTGTTTTCCAAGCAGGAATGTGCTTTGGTGAGGAGCTGCAGCCACAGGAGCTGAGCCCATGCACTGCAGGGTCACAGCACAGCAGGGCTGGCTCCTCTCCCCATCATGGATTGGAAAGTGGAGACCCTGAAATCAATGAGTGCTGCTTCCCAACACTTCTCATTCCACTTAGTTATGGGTTTAAACAACCTTGCCAGGGGGGGTTTTTACCTGACTGGTAAAACTCAGGCCATGTAGGAAAAAGATAGGGCCAAAAAATAACTGCAGCCACCAGAAAACAGAGGTTATCAGCCATTTTTTTAAAACCTCTGTCCTTTGTGGTGCCTGGAGTGCCTCCCACACCACAGCTGTGGGCATGGAGAGATCTGTGAGGGACAAACAGCCCTGGCATGGAGCAGCGCAAAGAACATTGTCTCCCAGTGGCCTGGGACACAGAGTGACACTGGGTGTTGTCACTATGACCACATTTTGCAGCATTGATGTGTTTAAAATCCCGGTGCAAAGAGCTGGGAGAGCAGGTGCTCAGGGTGCAGGTACAGCACAGTCCCAGGGGACACTTTGGTCCCCAGGGCTGTCCAAATTCTGCACCCCTCACATCACACAGTGCCTGTGGAGCTCACAGGGAGCCCTGCAGCCCTGGGGAGGGACACACGTGGCAGGACCTCTGCCACCAAAGCCTGGCATGGCCCAGGATCACTCCTCAGTGACCCTGCACTGGCCACTTGTCACCCTGGGCAAGCAGGGACAGCCTGGAACAGAGGGCTCCCAGCCCAGCCAGGCACAAAGGACACAGAAGAGGAACAAAGAGCTGACACTCAGCAGTGTGAGGACCTTTACAGGCTCTGGCTTTTGTCCCTCAGCACAGTGAGGGGGGAGGACAAAGGGACAAGCCCAGCACTGCTTGGGGACACTCTCACTGTGGCACCAGGCCTCAGCATTGCCAAGCACAGGATTTTCCTCTGGGCAAGGCAGCTGGGGTTTTAAATTCTTTAACATTTTCAAAAGACAGATAAGGTAAATCCTGCAGGCCCTGGGCAAGGCTCACTGCACCCCACAGGAGTTTTGCCTGAATACCACAGGGTTATTATAACCAGAGTATTTCTGTGGAGTCAAAGCTGAGGCTTTTCAGACACAGCCTGTAGCTGCAAGTTTTGTCAGTGAATAGTCCCAATAAAGCCTTCCTGATTCCCCCCCTGTTTTAATATAATTGGTATTTCTCTCCCTGTAATCCAGGCAACTCCTTTTCTGTGCCATTTCACACCAGCACTGAGGATTTACTTTTTTTCCTCACAAAAGTGAAAGATCAGTTTCTCCACCCTGTGCTCCCAATGTTCCTTTTCCACCTGAGCAAGCCCCAGCTGGGCCCTCTAAGAGTGCCACAGGAACCCCAGAGCTGAGTGGGAAGAGAACAGCCAGAGTCCTGTGGCATCACACCCAACCCAGTGAGGTGGAAACTCAGTCAGAAAAACAGGAGGGGATTTTGGAGCCACCATCCACGTGTTAAACTGCTGCCCAGCAGAGCCTGGCANTGAGCAAGCCCCAGCTGGGCCCTCTGAGAGTGCCACAGGAACCTCAGAGCTGAGTGGGAAGAGAATATCAGGAGTCCTGTGGCATCACACCCAACCCAGTGAGGTGGAAACTCAGTCAGAAAAACAGGAGGGGATTTTGGAGCCACCATCCACGTGTTAAACTGCTGCCCAGCAGAGCCTGGCCCTGCTGCTGGAGGCATGGGGCACTCCTGGCTGGCTCTGTGAGGCTGGGACACCCAGCCCCAGGGCTTGGGGACAGGGCAGTGAGAGCACCAGGGGCTTGCTGCAGGCAGTGATGACACTGTCCCAGCTGCTGTGAGCTTTGCAGACAGCTGGATTGAGTCTCTCCATTCAGCTCAGTGCCCTGAGCTGCTCAGCAGCTTTGCCAGCTCCTCCTGCAGGGCAAGGGGTGAGGACTGGAGGGAATGCTGCCAGAAAAAGATGCTGAAACAGCATCTGGAGGAAGGAATTTCTTCTTGGTTGTCTCTTTTGGGCCATCAGCATTCATGACACCTCCTTGGGACATGCCACCACCCAGCAAAAAGGTGAATCTTGGAAGTTTCTTTTAAAAATGCTGTGCCCGTGTACAGCTCCAAGGTGATGCTTCAGAGGGGTTTCAGGGGCTGTACCCTCCCTCCTCTGGACCAGCACAGAGAAAAAAATTGAGCCTGAAAGGAGGAAGATAAATTTCCTTGCTGGGACAGTGCTGTGCTGCCCAGAGGTCCATAAAGGAGCTTTGTCCTGAAGGTCTGAGCTTCACCTGGGGGATCACCTGCAGCCACAGCCCAGCTCCCCATTGCAGGCAAGGAGGGATCAGCACTGCCAGGGTGTGCCAGCAGAGCTCTGAAGCAAATGGGAAGGAAGAGGAGAGAGCCTGCAAAGCCCAGGGAATGTGTAAATCGATAGCACAGCAGCTCAGCAGCCTTTCCCTACAAATCCAGGCAGCCACACTTACAAACCTCCAATTTAACAGCAGATTTCTCATCAGCTCAGCAAAGCAGCACTCCTGAGGCACAGGCCTGCTCTGAATGGCCTCTGCCTGCCCGGGCTGGGGCTGAAACAGCAGCTGCAGCCACAGAGATGGGGTGTCAGGGGTCCCTGAAAATACCCAGTGCAGAGCTGGAGGCAGCCCTGGTGCTCCTGCCCATCTGTGCTTCAGTGCTTGGCCCTCCCTTCTCCCACAGCACACACGGACATTTGAGACCACCTGCATCAGCTCTGGGGAAGGAAAAATGGAGTGCCCATAGAGGAATGAGCAGTTTTGCTGGCTGGGTGTGCCAGCCAGGCTGTGGCTCACCAGGCTGTGTTATCCCAGAGCAGGAGGATGCCCAGCCCAGTCTGGAGCTGGATGAAAGACACTGAGTGGCACAGCAGCCCAGGGAGGTGGCTTAGCTCTGGGGCTGGCACACAAACCCCCTGTGTGTGTGGCAAGGTGAGCTGGAGTCATTCCCTGCTCCCAGAGACTGCTTTTCAACTCCTGGGGCAACCCCCATCTCTCCCTTCCCTTCCCTTCCCTTCCCTTCCCTTCCCCACCCCTCTCCAGCTTGTTAAAACCAGATTAAGCTTCTGGGTTCAATTTCCTTTCAGCCCCTCTGTGGCCAGTGGTAAAAAGTACAATGCTCCCTTTCCACCTGTGAAAATCAGGCCCCAGCTATGCCCTGGATTCTTGTATTCCTCTGTATTTCAGGAAGGATGAAATGCATCACCGTGANCTGCTGCCCAGCAGAGCCTGGCCCTGCTGCTGGAGGCATGGGGCACTCCTGGCTGGCTCTGTGAGGCTGGGACACCCAGCCCCAGGGCTTGGGGACAGGGCAGTGACAGCACCGGGGGCTTGCTGCAGGCAGTGATGACACTGTCCCAGCTGCTGTGAGCTTTGCAGACAGCTGGATTCAGTCTCTCCATTCAGCTCAGTGCCCTGAGCTGCTCAGCAGCTTTGCCAGCTCCTCCTGCAGGGCAAGGGGTGAGGACTGGAGGGAATGCTGCCAGAAAGAGATGCTGAAACAGCATCTGGAGGAAGGAATTTCTTCTTGGTTGCCTCTTTTGGGTCATCAGCATTCATGACACCTCCTCCTAGGGATGTCCTGGGACATGCCACCACCCAGCAAAAAGGTGAATCTTGGAAGTTTCTTTTAAAAATGCTGTGCCCGTGTACAGCTCCAAGGTGATGCTTCAGAGAGGTTTCAGAGGCTGTACCCTCTCTCCTCTGGACCAGCACAGAGAAAAAAATTGAGCCCGAAAGGAGGAAAATAAATTTCCTTGCTGGGACAGTGCTGTGCTGCCCAGAGGTCCATAAAGGAGCTTTGTCCTGAAGGTCTGAGCTTCACCTGGGGGATCACCTGCAGCCACAGCCCAGCTCCCCATTGCAGGCAAGGAGGGATCAGCACTGCCAGGGTGTGCCAGCAGAGCTCTGAAGCAAATGGGAAGGAAGAGGAGAGAGCCTGCAAAGCCCAGGGAATGTGTAAATCGATAGCACAGCAGCTCAGCAGCCTTTCCCTACAAATCCAGGCAGCCACGCTTACAAACCTCCAATTTAACAGCAGATTTCTCATCAGCTCAGCAAAGCAACACCCCTGAGGCACAGACCTGCTCTGAATGGCCTCTGCCTGCCCGGGCTGGGGCTGAAACAGCAGCTGCAGCCACAGAGATGGGGTGTCAGGGGTCCCTGAAAATACCCAGTGCAGAGCTGGAGGCAGCTCTGGTGCCCCTGCCCATCTGTGCTTCAGTGCTTGGCCCTCCCTTCTCCCACAGACACAGGGACATTTGAGACCACCTGCACCAGCTCTGGGGAAGGAAAAATGGAGTGCCCATAGAGGAATGAGCAGTTTTGCTGGCTGGGTGTGCCAGCCAGGCTGTGGCTCACCAGGCTGTGTTATCCCAGAGCAGGAGGATGCCCAGCCCAGTCTGGAGCTGGATGAAAGACACTGAGTGGCACAGCAGCCCAGGGAGGTGGCTTAGCTCTGGGGCTGGCACACAAACCCCCTGTGTGTGTGGCAAGGTGAGCTGGAGTCATTCCCTGCTCCCAGAGACTGCTTTTCAACTCCTGGGGCAACCCCCATCTCTCCCTTCCCTTCCCTTCCCTTCCCTTCCCTTCCCCACCCCTCTCCAGCTTGTTAAAACCAGATTAAGCTTCTGGGTTCAATTTCCTTTCAGCCCCTCTGTGGCCAGTGGTAAAAAGTACAATGCTCCCTTTCCACCTGTGAAAATCAGGCCCCAGCTATGCCCTGGATTCTTGTATTCCTCTGTATTTCAGGAAGGATGAAATGCATCACCGTGAGCCAGTTTTGTTCCACCCTGCAGGGAGCACACAGCAATAAACAAAATCTCCTCGGACACACCCACACATTTCAGCCTCACACGTGCTGCTCCCTGCTTTTACCTCAAAGAGGTGCTACAGAAACCAAGTGCTGAGTGCTTCTGTCTGCTCCTGTCCCCAGGTCCCACATCCCTGGGATTCCTCCCTGTCCCACAGGACATCCCTGCAGTGTCCTTTCCACTGCCTGTCCCTGCACCACTCAGGAGCTCCCAAAGGCACACACAGGGTTTGAGATTGAGTAGTGGGGAAAAACAATTTGGAAGATGGGAAATGAGCAGCAGTAGGTCCTTCAAAGCACTCTGGGGGCTGTGCATGACCAGAATCCCTCTTCCACAGACAAGTTTTCAACTTAAAAAGTTAAACCTGGAAAAATTGTTCGTTGGATGTAAAATTACTCCACAACTTCTACAAAGAATGTGCACAGACCTCTAATTTCCCTCAGCAGGATGGGAAAGCTGGAATAACAACACCCTGCAGCAAAAGACCCTTCCATGGCTTCCTCCTAAACTGCCAACTTATTCTCTCTGCTGAGGGATTGCACATGTGCCCACTGGAAGAGAACAGCTGTGGAGCTCCAAACAGCTCTGGTTCCTTCCTGGCAGCTGGACAGATGTTGGGATTTGCTGCACCTGCAAATGCATGGCTGTGAGATCAGGGACTCCGAGGAGCCTGAGCAGCCCAGCTCTGCTCTGAGGGCATCACTGGCACATCATCAGCTGCCATCTCAGCTGAAGGGAATTAATTTTTTATTTGGTTTTATTAACCTTCACACATCTAGACCCGAGGCCAGTGCTCTGCAGCTCACACACAGGAAATTAGGAAATCACCACATCTCCCTGCTTAAGATATTGGCAATCACATTGTGCCATCTGCCCCCTTATTAAACAATGATGGCCCCAAACCCACTGATACAGGGGAAGCAATTTCCTGGGAGGTGGGAGAGCCCAGCTAACCCTGCACTCCTGCCTCCTCCACATCAGCCAGGCCTGCTCCCACCCCATCCAGAGCTCACCCTGCTTCTCTCTCACCTGTCTGGGACAGGGTCTCATTCCTCACACAGGAAACCATCACATCTGATTCATTGCATTCAGTAAGGAGAAGGAATTTAAAACAAGGTTTATCCAGAAGCAAGTTTTAGAACATTTCTGCATCTCTACCTTTGTTCCCAAAAGCCTGGAACCTGGTTTGAGTGGAAGAGACAATTTGGGACAGTTTGCAGCTATTCCTGGGGCACAGCAGAAGCTGAGCTAAAGTGCACCTTAATGATGTGCATCCTTTCAAATACCTGCATCTTAATTACCTCAGAGGGCAAATCCCTGATGCTGGAAATGCAGCTAACCCAGCTGGGGTGTCTTTCATGCCTTCCCAGCTCATTTCACCACTGGTTCCTTCAAAGCAAACCATAAAGCCAAAAGCATTCCCTTTAATGCACTTGATGGGGGTTTGATGTGAGTGGTGGGCTCTTTCATCCTCTGCTCCTTCAGAAAAGGCTGCAGATGAAAGGATGGGAGGAGAAGGGACCCTCATGCTGCTCCTGGAGATTCACTTGCCTGGCCCTTGCTCCATCAGCACAGCCCATGTGCTCCCTGCCACAGCTCCAGCCCTGTCCTGCTGCCCTTGCTGAGGGACTGGCATGCTCTGTCACAGCCACCTGGGACAGCAGGGGCACGGGGGGATGGGGACAGGGCCAGCCAGCTTGTCCTGCTGGGAAAAGTTCCCAAGCACCTTTCGTTGTTATGGCAGAGGCATCCAGGGGCACTGTCCCACTCTGAGCCACCTTTCAGCAGCCCTTCAGCATCTCAGCTCAGCCAGACAGTGCCAGCACAGCTGGCAGAGCTGGGCAGGGGCTCCAGATCCTCCTGCCCTCAACCTTCCCACACAACCTCTCAGGGATTCCCTCACTGATTTTCCCCACTGCTGTCCTGGAGGACTGAAGGCTCACCCTTCCCAGCAGGAGAAGAGTTAAAGGAGGCTCTTCCTCTCCTCTCCTGCTGCGGGGCTGAGTGACCAGGGCAAAACAGCATCAGCAGATGGGCCAGGCTGGGCCAGGGCAGCTTCTCTANCCGGCCCCCCACGGGCACCAGGCAGGATCCCAAGCATCCCTCCTTGGCACAGCTGTTGAACAACTCCCTGGGATGTGCAGGTGCCCCCTGAGCCCAGCACAGGCCAGGGACAGCAGCTGCTGGGCTGTTCTGGCCTGTCCCAGCAGCAGGGACTGGCCTCTCCTCCCACTGTGGGTCTCCACCTGTGCCCAAGAGATCAGCCAGGGCCAGGAGCAGGGATCTGCTTCCCAGGAACCACAGGAACAAACGGGAGAGATAAGGGTGAGACAAGGATGAGAGCTGACAGCACTCCCATCTATCACACCTCAGGTCCTGGCCTCAGCACTCATTCAAACCTGAGTCTTCAAGTCATGAGATTAGAAGTGATAAAAAACAAATCAAAACAGCCTCTAATAGAATGGTTTCTTGTAGAACAAGCACTTCTGTTGAAAAGTGAAAAAAAATCGATTCTGACTTAAAAACCTTTTGCTAGTGTAAGTAAAACAGAGAGATAAATATATTATAAATATATTTCATTTAAGTTTTATTACTGTAACTCTAACATTTACATTGTATTAAAGTTTTAATATTAATACTGTGCCTAATATTTATAATACCTAATATTTAATACCAAAATTAAATATATATATTTAAGTTAATACTTCATATGCCAAAGTCCAAATGGCAAAATCCTTTCTCTCCATCAAAGATAAAAGCATCCAGCACTAATTAAAAGTGATCTGATGCTGCTGAGGCTCAGGACCAAGAGCAGCACCAAATAAATCCCCTGGAAATAAGTTGCAGTGATGCCAGTAATGTTTGTAAGGGCATCCCAGGGGCTCCTCACTCCCTGCACTGATGTGGGGACCAGAAAGAAAATGACCCCTGGTGCTCTCACACTTCTGTTCATCACCCACTGTGAAAGCAGAGCAGGAGCAGGGAAGAGCAAGTGGAGAAGTGGGATGAGGAGGGATGGTCAATGGTATTTTGCAGGGGAAACATCAGCTGTGAGAATGAGCCCATGCAGCCAAGGCTCAGCAGGACTGGGCTGGCACTGGCTGGGTCAGGACCCTGGGGAAGGGAGCACTGCCCTGGGCCAGTGGGTTTGGACTGGGATGGATGGATCCCATCCCTGTCCCCATCACCTCACAGCTGAGCTGTGTTTCTGAACCATTCCCATGAATGAGGGAAGCATCCACACAAGGAATGCAGGGGAACTGTGCAATCCTGCAGGAAAACCCCCTCTGAGTCCCCAGGCTGCCATCATGGCCAGCAGGAAAGGGAGCCT